>JAQJVL010001028.1:0-282443 GCA_035578905.1 Stictocephala bisonia
GTTTTTTAATCAAAATTTAAATAATTTTTAAATCTAACAGTCATATTAATAAGTCCTTCCAATCGAGTATCAAGGGCCTCATTCAATATAATTTATATTTATTTATTATGATATATTCTAATTATTTATTAACTGTCAGCTATCAGCTTCTTGAACAGTAAATATTGGAAAAAATACATGCTTTTACTCCCTGTTTAAATATTTTTATTAAATTTTTAGAAACAAGATTACATGTTTATTATTTTGTGTGCTTACCACCAACCTCATAAATATCACTACATATTATAAAAGAACACGTTGATAAATTCGTGCAAAATCTGTTGCAAATTATTACTTAGAAAAAAGTCCATAAACGGTGGTAAGAAATGATAATCATGTAGAGTGGATATAGGCTTTTTATAAATATTCACTAGCTATTACTCGTAGCCTACTAGTTTATATATTTAAAAAATTTATAATGTTGGGTTAGGTGAATTTGAAAGTAATCGATATTGAGTTATTGAATTTCTAAAAGTAATTCCGAAGAGCTCAGGTTTAGTCATATCCTGTGTAAAATACTAATATATCTTTGGATTACCTCCTACATTGTAAGATGAAGTTTCTGTGCTATGAATAAGGAAATCATTACAAGGAATGAAGAATAAAGATGAATAACTCTCACAATGAATATACTAGTACTCATTCATTTATTTCTTATTTTCATAATTTAGCTTACTTCCAGAAGCCATATTAAAACTAAAGACAACATAATAATAGATCATGTATACAAATAATATATTTCTACATATTTAATTCAACAAATATTGAATTAACATGTGTGTTAGTAAGTGGAATGTTTTAATCTGTAAAAATATTGTAATGAAAACATTCAATCACTGATTAATTTTCAATTTTGTATACAAAATCAATAAATTGAATCAGTTATATTCCAATAAAACAGACTACAAATATTTACTACTGTCTGTTATAGCACCAACGTTTCGGACAAGTAAACATATTTCAGAGAATGACTCATTGTTATAGCGACAAAAGTACATTCATCGTTTATTACTTATTTAATTGTTACATTAATACTGATAATGCCATATAAAATTATATGTTACCTTAATACACTAATAATGCAATAGCACTTTTAAATATAGAAAAACAAATTTAATTTGAAATTATTGATTTATTTACTATATATTAATGAATCATAACCCAATGTGTTAGTTACTGCAAAATATATTTTACAGCTAACGAACAATGACAAACAAAATATTTCTGATTAATTTACCATAATTATAAATAAACATGATATTTTTTCTTTGCTAAGTGTTTAAATGTACACATGTTTAATAACTAAACAAAATTAATGACCAATAATGGAACACCAAGGAAGAATCTATCTATATATTTCGTGTAATTGCCTGCCCTCAGGCTTTTGATCATTTAATTAAGTATTTCAGCTAATTGGTTTTGCTGATTCATATAATTTTAACCGTTTTAAAAACATATATTTTCAGGAAACATTAAAGCCTATTAAGTACTAATTTTATGTTATACGAATTAATGAGGAAAACTTCGTAAATTTAATCTTTCTATATTTAACTTAATTTATAGAACAAAACATGCCAATATTAGAGTAGTAGTTTTTGAAGTGTCCAAATTATTAATAAGAAACATTTAAATATGTTAAGTGGTTTCAGTTATGTATACCGTAAATGTATTATTAGAAATAACTAAGTATTTCATAGTATCTTCATAATTAATCTGCATATGCCTATATTAGTAAATAATTTTATTTATTTATTTATTTATTCATAAGACGCCGATCGTCAAGATATGGACGAATATGGATTTCGAATGAGTGTGATGAGTGTAGTTGAGCGAATGTAGTCATTGTTACAAACTAAGGCCGACTATTCTTTAGAAAGTGTCATCAATTAATAGCCCAATGACAAATGAACAGCCGGTGATTATCAGCTGATCCTTCTCAAAATGTATTATGACTCTGATTGGGATCGAACTGAGAACCTTTAGCTTATGAAGCTGGGATTGAACCAACTACGCTATACATTTTTATCCACACATCTAAGATAATACGTGTATTAAAATAAATGCATTGAAAGGCAAAAAGAAAAATAGTTTAATCTAGGTACACTTCAATAATTTTAATATAATTTTAGTATTTTGAATTAATAATAAGTTATTATTTTATGCTGTAGCAACCAAGAAATATATTAATCTTGGAACATTGTATAATCTATTAAACAAAATGAATTACTTAGTAATTGCAGATGGTTAACCTCTCCAACAAAGAGGTGTAACGCTTACCAGTTACTTGCTGTTGGTACTCTATAGTAATCTATCTTAATAACTCTTGGAGTGGCTGTTAAGGATAATATTTTCTCTAAACTCAACAGATGTTTTTAATGATACCTGTTACATATGTTAGTATACATAACTGTATCAACTGCTTCTTTACTTTCACTTAATTCCTATTAAGGAATTTCTTAATTCCTTAACCATTTAAACTTTGTTTTATATCGAATTAATATAGATTTTTATGGAGGCTCTAGCTTGGTTTTTAGCTACAGAGGTGTAACGATCAGTGTAAGCCTCCAATTTGTGGAATGTGGGTTCAATGTTTGAATGTAATATTTAGCTGACAGTCGTTATTTCATTCACTGAATAGACTTCAATCACTTGAATTTGACACATGAAAACTGTTGAGTGGAATTTACACTAAGAACTTCGAACGAATCATTATAAATTGCATTTCTTACCCAAGATGTATGTTATGTTAACGAATAGTAGTTACGGAACTATATATTTTCTAAAAACATAATCTTTATAAGTGTAATTACAAGGATTCTTACTGATTGTCTGCACAAAAAGTAATTCTTCCACTTCCCAATCTCTAAGTTGTTTTGTAATGAACATTTTAAATATTTTAATTACGACTGATCAGAGAATTTGTATAGGTAAGGACATATTGTAAACAGTTCATTGCAATAAAAGTATTGGAGAATATTAACTAAACCAGTTGGAGGTAAACACTTTAGTTAGTTATATAAATTATAAGTAATTTATAAGCTAGTTTTAGTGGTACTTTATTGCAAGAAAGAAATGTTGCTTTAAGCTCAGTCGGGGTATCGAACCTTGGACCCCAGAGTCCAAAGCCTTAGTCACCTAATCAAACTACAATCATTGCTTCACTTGTTGAATAAAGTTTAGGCACATACTTGAACTGGTGTTTAAAATAAACTGAATAAATGATAATAAAACAGTATAATGTATATATAATTTAATTATTATTGCAATCAAAAAAATACTTAACTCGTGTACCATTGTCTAATGTTGTAAGAGTCTGTTTTAATGAGTTTTTTTACATTCACACCACTATCAATAAATACAAATACATAAAAAATAGCGTAGAACCATTCTGCATTTGTATATCCTATTGACATAAATTCACTAAGACATTTTTCTAGTAACAGTATTATCTAGAACACTTTTTTCATATATTAGCAAATAGGATACTTACTAATTTCATAAATATATATATATATATATATATATATATATATATATATATATATATATATGTATATATAATAATTTACGAAATTCATATATATGTATATGAAATATATTTCTCAGTTAGTGAAATAAAATTGATAAAAAATGGATGTTGCAATGTGCTACAAAAACATTACGTTAAGAACATAATTTTATCGGTAGAAGAAATTCTATTTCTGTAAGACAACAGCGGTGGAGAATCTTCTTTAACAAGAAAGCCAGATTAGCTTGGCTTATTATAATCCTCCCTCTTTTAGCGTCATTAGAATAACTCTTACATTCTTACGGTTAATTTACTTGAGATAACAGTCAAAATAAAAGAGCCATCGGCCTGAAAAATGTAATAGAGGATAATAGGATAAACATGTTTCTGATAAATAACGTAAGCCGGCCGAATAGGTAATAGAGCATACATAAAACTTTGTATACGGTTTGTTATTTTCTAGTTTTATTTTTCTCATTAGAAAAGTAGTATTTTATAATATTTATAATTCGCAGTTAGTCCTTTTAGCTTTACAATTTTATTTTATGTTTACGCCAAGAAATACAACATGTTTAAATTACTATACGCCTAAGACCTTACCAATACAATGTAACATGAAAAAAAGGTTTCTTTCTTAAACTAACTGTTAAAATTATATTGATAGAGATGATTAGACTTCGGGATTTTGTACTTGTGTAGGCATTTCCCAATTTTTAGTCTTGATTTAATTTAAATTAGTTCACCTTTTATTGATCACAGTTGTAAAGTAGATGATTATTTTATGATGACGATGATGCCAGTCAGATTATTGATTAAAATATAATTTCTATATTCAACTTGAGTTCACATTCATATGATAAGTATTTGTAAAATTTATATATAAATGACACAGACTGTCATAAAACTACGGCCTTTATACCATTGACTGTCGATCAGTGTTGTGAAGAACCGCATTCAACCATCAAACCAAAGTTCATCTGCACGCACCACTGGCTTGAATCCACTTTGATCACTGAAGGCCCCAATCAAAACATGCTTTTATAAAAACAAACCGATAAAGCTTTATTGATTGATAACTCTGTACTAACAGATGCATTACAGTATTTCTCGTTTGCAAAAAACTGTCCAAAGAAAATAGTATATTGTAATTTATTGCTAAGTAACCATTTTAAGGTTCTAAAATAGTTTGTATTTTACCTGGAACAGTAGTGGGAGTAAATAATAATAATAAGTTGTTTATGCTTTTATAATAAAAAAAATATATATATATATTTATATTTATCACTCCAATTATTATTTTTATAATTAACTTATAATCTGATAGACTAATATGTTTTTGAGGTGAATATTTCAACAATTTATGTGTTATAAAATGTTACTATTAAAAGAAATATTTTAATTTATTTTTAGTTAGAATATTATTTCCATTATGGATAGTCATTTTTATATTTATTTTCCTTGCTCACTTTCTACGCTTTGTAAAGCAGTTTTTAATTTTTTTTTTATAATACGTGTAATGTATACGAAAACAGAATGATTTATTTATTTGTGTGTTACCATCTATTGAATATTCTTTTCATTATTCATTATTATTTATCCCTAATATAAATATTATAGAGATATGAGCAAATATGAAAGACGAATGTGTCTGATGATTGTAAATGAACCAGTGTAGTCATTGTTACTAAGTCCGACACTTCCTTAAAAATAGCAATTTATAGCCTAATTAGCAAAACAGGCAGATTAACGAAGGGACCTGTAACTGTGTGTGGAATCCATACCGTCTTGTATCAGTCTCATTTTTATCCGACAAGCCTAATAGCATATTCATTTATCTTCCCTAAATCAACATATAGGCCCTCGCTACCATCCAACACATACACTTCAGACTTCTCTAGTAGTGTTCACGTAAATGGCAACCATTGAGCGAATATTGGTTCTCCCTCTATAACACTTTTTTGTAGATGTAAAGGAGAACCTAATCTCCTCTTTAAATGAATTCCACCCAATCCCCATAGACTATTGATCTGTGCAGACAACGTATCAGGCAGAGTAAGTGGGAGAACCAGTAGTGTACAATGTGATAACATAACATATGATTAATCATATCTTATATTATTTATTATTCGTATGTTTCATTTTTATTTTTATAATTGTTCATTTATTATAGGTTATATTGTTTACACTCTGAAGATGGCCTAAGAGCCGAAACCGGTCATGTATTATTATAAAAATGAATAAAAGGGTACTTAATTATAGTTATTATTAAATTTATTATACTAGTAGCCCTAACTCGTGAACCAGTTTTTACATTTTCAATAGTTTTACTTTATAAAACTACTTTTATATAAATAAAATATAATTCCTCTGTTACTTAAGTACTTATATAATCTAATTTTTACTGATTTTAACAATATTTTTTCACTCAGCATTGAGAAATCAAACAGATCCATTTTTTGTAACCTCAAATTAAAAATAAATATATTGTTGATTTTCAAGTTTTCATCATGACACAAAGTGATCGGTTAGCATTTCTAGAGATTGTTGGAAAAATCCTTTAAGGTTTCGTGCTGAAAGCCTGTTAAATTAATTAATTCAATCTCGCGTAAGTTAATCACGCAATGATTATTCTTTGTTAACATAAATATAAAATGTTAGTCTTTAAAAAATACAAAATACATGCCTTCTTATCAAACAACAATATATTATGATTAAGAATGGATGATTACGTTTCGTTTTTTTTTTTTTTTTTTTGAATTTATCAGAATTAACTATTTTAATTGTTCAGTATCGTAATTTTCATAGAATAAATTATTGGTTGAAACTACAAAGAAGTAGGTATTGCCTGCAATAAAGGGTATTTTGTTCTTGAAGTACTTTTTAAATCAACACTTAAATGTGATTTTTTAAATTATAAAAGTGGAAACGGTGTAAAGGTTTTACGCTAAAGTGGCGTGGTAAGCCATCACTATAGCCACTTGGGTACTGCAGCTGCAGAGGTAAATTTTAAATATCCGATAGTGTTTATACGTGGTATTTTTCTATCTTCAAACATGGCTAGTATGTAGAACTGAGACTTCAGACAGCACTATCATTCCATTATACACAGTTACAATTTAAGAGACATGACATCCGGTTATGGTCACTACTATACTTGCTTTAGATTAACTTGATTTACATCGTAACAATATAAATTTTACATTTCCACTTTTTCTTTTGTTTAAATTTTTATTAATAAGTATATTCTAAACTACGCAAATGACTCAAATAAAAATAAGATTTGGCTACTAACTCACTATCCTCATATATTATCATTATTCGGCTACTAACTCACTATCCTCATATATTATCATTATTCGGCTACTAACTCACTATCCTCATATATTATCATTATTCGGCTACTAACTCACTCTCCTCATATATTATCATTATTCGGCTACTAACTCACTATTCTCATATATTATCATTATTCGGCTACTAACTCACTATCCTCATATATTATCATTATATTATTAGTTTGTCTACTAACTCACTATCCTTATATATTATCATTATTCGGCTACTAACTCACTCTCCTATATATTATCATTATTGCCGGTAATCATTACCACTTACCATAAAGCCAAGCCACAATTTATAAGCTGTATTTTATCCAACATTAAATTTACGTTTTAAGGAAACTTCATTTTAGATACTTTTTTAGAAAATGTATGCTATAACAATAATTTATTACATAATTTTCTCACATTCTCTTTAGTTTAGTCGTATGTATCTTGTCTGATATCAGTTTTGGGTTAAGTGTTAGAGAGGAGGTTAGGTGTTAACTACAGTCCTAAGTTAGCTCCTTTTAAAAAAGGCATTTTCATTTCTTTTCATCAAATTCTGTTATTTATGAGTTTTCATAACTGTGTATATTTATTAATAGAAAAATAATAACACGATTATTTATTTATTTATTTATTTATTTCAGATTTACATGACAGCTACAGGACATGATACTTATAAAACTCTTGTACATAATAATTAACATATTCCCAAAACAGCCATCTTAACTAAACATAATTTAATCCTAAACTTCTTAAATTAAACAATCATACTAAACTAAACTGCTGGCAGCTAAAAAAAAAACAATATCAAACTCACTCTATTACAATTCACAATATAAATTATTGAACTCTTTATATTTAAGGTAAAATACAAAATTTACACATAGTATACATATACTTCTCCATAAGTAAATTCAAAATAAAAGGTTGCTACATTTCGTTAAAATACTCTTCAACTTATCATTAAAAATATCAAACGCAAATTGATTTAAATTAAGAAATCTTAGAGTCTTATATAACGGAAAATCATAATGTGAAACCGTTCTACATCTAGGCAAGGCAAATAAATTAAACTCTCTAAAAATATGATGTGGTACATGTAAACCTATGATACTTAATAAATACGGACTATCAATGGAATTATTAAACAACTTACATACAAAACTAATTGAAGCTAGTTCTCTCCTTGTGGACAACATTTTAACTGAAAACATCTCTCTTAAATTAGAAGTAGGGGTATCATAAGGGCATACATAATTAAACTTTTTATAAAATAGGAATTTAAGAAATTTGTTCTGTATTTTCTCCAAATTACCAGACTCCATTAAATTCATTGAGCTCCAAATAACCGAACAATACTCTAATTTACTTCTTATAAGGGTTCTATACAATGTTAAAATTGTTTCGGTATCATGAAGAAATTTTGAATTTCTTTTGACAAAACCCAGAAGTTTATATGCATTTGCCTGCAGCATGTGGACATGATCATTAAAACTTAAAGAGGAGTTAAAAACTACACCTAAATCTTTAATTTTAGAAAGACTTTTTAGAGGTTCATTATTTATTAAATAAACATTTGGATTAAGAATATTTTTCCGTGAGTAGGACATGGCAAAACACTTGTTTACATTCAATTCTAATTTATTAGTAGAACACCAATAGTACAACTGATTTATAGAATTTTGTAATAAGTTAACATCAGAGTCGTTCTTTATAGGTCTGTATAGCTTGAGATCATCCGCAAACAATAAACACTTACAGTCCGAAAAACAGCGGGGGAGGTCATTAATAAATAATAAAAACAGAAGAGGTCCTAAATTTGATCCCTGAGGAACACCTGAAGAGCCTACATACACAGAAGAATTTATATTTGAAATTGACACAAACTGAGTTCGGTTCTTTAAATAAGACGCCATCAAAAGACAAAAGTCATAAGAAAATCCTAAAAGAAATAATTTGCGAAGCAAAATATCATGGTTTACCCTGTCAAATGCTTTTGAGAAATCAGTATATATTACATCTAGTCTACCTCCACTATCAAGTTCAGCTGATATATTCAAAGAGAGCTCCATTAAATTTGTTGCTGAAGAGCGTTTGGGTAAAAACCCGTGCTGTTCTGGAGAAATCCTAGACTTGATTGAGCCAAATACTTGCTTATACAAAAGAAGCTCATAAATCTTGGCAAATGAATTTATTAAAGAGATAGGACGATAATTTACTATTTTTATTTTTTCTCCAGATTTGAAAACAGGAGTTACTCTGGCCTCCTTCCATTTATCAGGAAAAACGCAAGAAGAAAGTGAAAGATTAAAAATAAAACACAGCGGTTCTGCTAAAATTTCACCACAACCTTTTACAATGTACGCTGGAATACCATCTGGACCTGACGACCTTTTAGATTTCAACTCTCTTATGGCACTCACTACATCCCTAAAATTAAAACTTGATATAACAAAATTATCTAAAGATACACTACTACTAAACTGGGCAACATTATAACTGGAGGGTTGAGGGTCATAGACAGATGAAAAGTAGCTTGCAAAAGCATCAGGTAACTTATCCCTAGCGTATGTATTATCAAAATAAGACATACTATTAAACTCACTTACACTTAAATAGTCATTGTTTCGTCTTGACTTAATAAAAGACCAGAAATTATTGGCATTCAATTTTATGTTGTTCTCCACAGAAGAAATGTAGTTTCCATGTGCTACTTGTATTTTATTCTTTATTTTCTTCCTTAATGATTTAAATAATTCATCATGATGTCGAGAATACTTCCTCTTTTTAGCACACTTATTTTTTAATTTCAAATCAGTAATTATTTCACGAGTAAACCATATTGGATATTTATTTGGAACTCTTACATTTTTCCGTGAAACACACTGACTAATACAAGAGAACAATACACTATAAAAATAATCCAGACATTCGTTAACGGAGGTGAGACTATACATATGTCCCCAATCACAATCCCTAAGCTTACAATACAGATCGAAAAAATTTGCGTGTTTAAAAGAATAATAATGCTTTACTGGAAGAATATCAACAAAAGGTTGGCGATCAACGGGTTTATCTATACATAATATAAATAAGGGTGGGTGGTAGTTATCAACCGGCAACAACGGGCTACAGCTTTTTTCAACAATGGTATTATTGTAATTACTTAGCACTAAATCTAACGTTAAATTATTACAGTTTAAAACATTATTAAATGAGGATAGATTATGTTCACAAAGGATATTGTTAACAATGTTACCTGAAGATTTAGCAACCGAAAAGTCAAATGCAGTGCCATTAATATCCGGAATGTTAAAATCTCCAAGGATTAGAAATTGGTTACATTGCACATCCATCAAATCAAAAGAATCAGAGTATTCAGAATAGGAACTGAGAACTTGGCCAGGAGGAATGTAAACAACATTTACAATTACAGTAGAGATTGGCAATGACAGTCTGACCCAGAGAGAATCAATGTTAGAAGCAACCAGCTGTGGACCTGTTATCAGCTGCACAGCCGATATGCGTTTGTTTACTGCCAGCAATACTCCCCCTCCCCTACTCCTACCAGTGGCCACCTGATCTCTATCTACGCGAAATATTTCGTATCTGCAATCGAACAACTCACTGTTATCTATGCCGGGTTCAAGCCAGGTTTCTGTTAAAGCAATTACATCATAATCTTCGCTCAACGCTGACTCGTACAATTCAAATGTTTTTGTTCTCAGTCCCCGCACATTTTGGTAGTAAATATTTAATTTTAAATTATCCAATAAATGTTATATTTATATACAAATTTATTGTTGTGTACCTTAAATCAAACTATATAGATATATCGAAATAACAATGAAATATTTTATAACATAACAGTCAATAACAAATAAACAACTTATCGGGTTTGACGTTTTTTATTCTCTCTGTCAATCAACTCCGCCAAGACATCCTCATTTCCAATGACTATCACCCTGCTTGAACTGTCATCCGACTTCCTAGCCTTCACCCTTCCAGCCCTGTCCACCCAGACATACTTATAGTTAAAATCAGACTTTAACTTACGAGCTTTTGCAAAGAGAACTCTTCTTACTGGTGCCAAGGAAACATTGATATACACGGGAGAGTCATTCTTGTAGCCAGTCAGATGTCTTGTAGAAAAGTCCCTTTTCACTTTCCGCTTCTGGAGTAGGTTGTCCGCATCATCCCGGCGTAGAAACTTAACAATAATCCCTGTTGTCGGACGATTATTGCCCCCTCCAATCCGATGACAGGCGTCTATCGCATCCTCACTCAGTGTAGTTCCCAGCGCAGCTCCAATCTCGACTACCTTCTTCTTCAAAACATCAGACGACTCGGCTGGACCCCCCTCAGGCACTCCAAAAATCTCCAAGGTGTTCCGTCTTGAATACTGTTCGAGATCTGCTTGGCGATCAGACATGTCTTTAAATTTAACTTGGAGTCTGTTATTTTCCTCCTTCAGACTGGAAATCTCCTTTTGCTGTTCTTCTATTTGTTTCTTCTGAGTCTCAATTAACTTATTGTTATCAGTGATCAGTTCCAGGCAGTGATTCAGACTTTTGCCAAGTTCAGATTCTAGCTTGCTTTGACCTTCAAGGATTTCTCTCTTCATTTCCTCCAACATGCCTCTTATATCGTCTGCGGTAACAGATGCAGATTTACCTGCACTCATGTCGACTGGAGAGGAATCTGAAAAACTTCTACTTAATCTCTTCTCCTGTGTACAAGCGTTACAGGTCCACGGGGTGTTAGACGACGAAAAAACCTCAACTTCAGCTTCCGTAAGGTTAACACAGTTCCAATGAAAATAGCCTTTACACGGTTTGCACTGTATTTTCTGTTTTTCCACTCTTAAAACTGGCTTCGAACATTTAACACAAGTACTCATTATTACATATAAATTCTACGAATAAGGTTAGGTTCGTGAACAACGAAAAGACAACCATTAAATAGCACAATAACAATATACACGTAATAAAAATGAAATATAGAGCTCAATCAATAAAGACAATGAAACATAATAATCACTGCGAGTATGCACATGTGTATGACTCATGTATCGACCGGAGCGCGACGAGCAGGCATCCGACCGCTGTGACTGCCAATAACATTATGATGAATATATGATAAAGATAGAGGCAAGGAAGAGGGTTATGATTAAAGGCCATGTCTAATGTGTTACGTATTTTATGTCTCAAAAGTACAACAATCAAATACAATTGTATATCAGCAATTCGGATATTTGCCTAATATATATGCCTGATTACGAAATTAATTTACGAGTACATTAAAGTCACGTTAGAATAGACAATTTGTTGCGTATTTGGGAACTATTTATCTGGAATAAAATAATATCTTTTCTAATATAAAAGAGGAATTTAAGTTAATGAAACAAGTGTTACTTTTCATGCTTGTTGAAAAATATAAACCTAGGCTTGTGTATTACTTTATTTTTTTAGAATTTTAATCTAAATTGTTTGACATAAAATTTTTTATTTATTAATTTATTGAGTAAACTATCGACATATTATTTTAAGTATAAGTGGTGGCCTACGTAAATTAGAGAAATTTATAAATATTTTACAATAAACGTAATATAAAACAAGCGAATAAAAACTCGCTTTATAAAGAAATATTAACAGAAATATAAGTACAAAATGTGAAAATATTAATTTTAGGAGATCACTCGTTGAGCTAGTTCGGTTACAAAGAAAACAAATCGATGATGAACGAATATTTCCGTTCTTAAATGGAATCGATTACCATTGTAGTTGGTATATTCTATATTCATACTGTAATAATTTTATGTTTTGTCAAATTCTATTGTTTAGAATTTCTAAAAATACGTACAATTCTAATTTACGAAGTATAATAGGCTAAAATATAATAATAACTTCTTTATAAAAGTAACAATTGAATGTCAGCCATAATTTTATAAGGACATTTTTTATTTACAATTGGATTTATATTTTATAATTAAAATATCTTATTAAACAGTATTAATTGTTTCTGTGCATTGCTAAACTAATGTAGTCAGTTATTAATTACTTAATTTAACCATAGGATATCTGTAAATTAATTCACTACATATTTAACTATATGAACGTTCTTACCTGTAAGCATCCATTGAGTGGGTCAATCCTTAATCCATCCAATTAAGGCCAAAGAAAAACAAGAAGGAATTAATCTCCTATTTCTTATTTATTGAATCTAATTTCATTACTCCTAGAGGACACTCAAGTACATTTTAAAAGCAACAAAATTAAACATTTTTGTTTCGGCTATCTTGATGTTAAAGATACTATTTCTGTCTAATAAATGACACAATGTATATTTTCATTCCACTCTTAGTTATTTTATAGTTTGTTCAGTGTTTCGTTTACTTTTTATAAAGAAGAATTTTTATCTTTTACCTAAGAACGTTCTCTTTCTCAGTAACTCAGTTATATTACATTTTGAAACCACTGTAAGAGCTGATCTAAATAAATAAATATTTTTATAACTCTTTTAATAACAATAAGAAATGAAAAGTATTTGATTATTTGGTATCATTAAATGAAATTACAATATAATAAATAAAGTACTTTATTATTTTAATGAACTATTCATTATGGTAACATGCTTTAACACCAACTAAGCTCATATATTTTCATGTATGCATATGAAAAACTGAAACCTAAAAATGTTTAGTAATAAACCTCATTTCATTATGAAAACGAAGTTTTAATTAGTTTTAGTAATAATAAAGGCTCAATTACATGAGAGACATTAGCTTAGAGAATTCCAATCTACATAATTACGTTAAAAGTATTTAACTATAGAATATACATTAAAAAAAAATAAAAAAACTAATGCACTGTGTGCCTCACTTACCTGCATAGTAATCATGTTTAAATGAAGACATCGCTTAAAATTTCAGTTTAATTTGGCTCTGATAAAAAAAGGTAAACTAAAAGCTCAAACTAAATAAATAATTGCACTTTTATGTAATAAAACTTTTCATGTAGATTATAATCAAAATATTCAACTTAAATAGCAATATTTAATATTCGTAACTTTCATACCAGATCTTTTTAAGACACTTTGATTCTTCTTTCCACAAACAAAACATAAAAACTATAATAGAGGGCCCTATTACTGACTTTTAAAAGTGTTTTTTTTTTTTTTTTTTTTTTTTTTTTTTTTTTTTTTTTTTTTATATTTATTTATACTGGATTGTTTTAAAATTATACTTGAAATAAAAAAAATGTAGCCTTAGATTACTAAATGTCACACCTATTCATTCCCATATAGAAGTACTGTAGTATTGACCTTATTGCTCACCAATGTACGTACAGTAGTATTAACTCACCTGCCCTCCTTTGTACGTACATATGCATCGGCCCACCCACTCTTCCACACACGTATAGTGGTATTGACCCAACCTTCTTCCCATACACAAACAGGGTTATTGACCTACCCACTCTTCCTTACACGTATGTGTGATATTTTCTCACCCACCCGCCTATTCACATACGATAGTACTGGTCACACTAAAGCATCTATGAATTTTCTTACTTTTCCAACTCTTATTAGGTGTTATATAAAAATAATATCAATTATATATTAATGAAGCCTCTGCAATAAAAAAATATTCATCATAAAATATTTCCAGAAAAAATAAGTCGTTGATATTAATAATCTGTATTTTTACTTAGTAATATTTATATTCAATCATAAATGTGTGATTTCAGTGCATATTAATTAATTATACAACTGGACGTGGACAGTAAAATAATTAAATTACAATCATACTGAACTACGAGGATGAAGTATGTGTTTTGAAGCCACAAAAAAAGAGTTAGTTTGTTTGCATAAACCACACGTTTAAATGGGTTGTCTTTTTTGTCATAGGAATAAAGTAAACACAAGATTACCAATTACAAAACATTCCATTTATTCATGAAATCCCATGTTTATGAGTATTGAAAAATAAAAATAAAGACTAAATATTATTTGTCCTTAACGCCATTGGTAACGTAGGTCTGCATATAGGTTTTATTTACATATTTGTACAATTTTTACAGTATACACATTTATATACATCACATATTCTTCTTCTACAGCCTGGTTATACAATCTGTAGAAACATAACGCAGAAATATTTATACATTACTTTATCAAATGAGGGATATTGTCCTGACCTTAAAACTTATTACATCATATTTAGTAATACAATATCTTAGTTTACAATATTTTAACATGGATACAATATTTGTAATTATAAGGAAATAAATAATGGTAGTTTTACTAATATAAATATTTTAAACATTATTTTACCTCGTATAAATCACAATAAATATGACTTTAAATAAGATAAAATAATAATAAGTAAGTAAAAGGCATACATCAACAATTGAGAATGTTAACACAATTATGTTAAATGGATTTTGTAACCGTTCAATTACTACAGATAAGAAATTTTTTTTAATTTCAAAACGTTTAACCTATATATAAGCTTCAATGCAGATTCTAGCCGAAGTTAATTTGAATATGGTTCAAGTATATCATTGCGGTAATGCTGGAATTTGAAAAATAAATTAGCTATGATGCTATTTATAAATAGGATTAACCTAATTTAATTTTACATAATTCTTATCAGTTAACTGTCAATATGAAACGTAATATTACAATTTAATCATAATATTATGATAAAATAATGTTATATTTGTATGCCGAAAAATATAGATTGCTTTGTGGAAATCTCATATTTGTATATGACACACATATTACATAAAAACATATAATGAAATGAAACATGAAGCTAATATTGTCAGTATATCCTAGAAAAATCATTGTAGTTTTTAATGTACACAAATAAAATATTATAAGTTACATATTACAAATTTACAATCAAAACAAGAACATTTAGGCTGCAACACATATAATAAGGAACAAATGACAGACCAAATCAACCATTCGTGTAACAAAATTTAATTTATCATTGGCATGCATATTTACATACACCATTTTATTTTTGAAACTATCCACAAATGTACATTTAGTACTTTATTTTTTACATGAAAGCGATATTAAACTTGTCTACACGAAAAATATGAGATAATTTTAACAACTAATCAAATAAATGTTCAGTTTAATGAACCGTGATTGTTCAACACGAACATCACACTTCTACTGGGCACTCATTGGCATTTTTATGCATTGATTGTAACTCATTTAATCAACCATCGCAGCTTGGTTACCTATTAAAAGAAATACTTAAGCAACTAAGACATTTACATAATATTATAATAATGATAACGAACGTAATTATGTAATTCATTTAGAAAGTATAATTATGATGATTAGTACTGTAAATACTAAATATCACTACTTGGTTTAAAACTATAACAATTAGTATAAATATAATTGCATTCAAAGTATTATTTTGTATTTAATTTTTTTTTATTACAGTTCAAAAGTATAGAAGGAATATCACTTCTGCCATAATGTTCAATATCAATATCAATCTCTGTGGAGTATCTGATAACGTGTATTTCTTAATACCAATATAAAGTCCCTTATCAGATAAAGAAGCCAAAGAACTACACATATATTTTAATACGTACTTTTTACTATCAAAAACTTTCCATAAATTAAACAAACTGTTTTGGTACCGTCATTGTAGATGAATTTTCTAGTCATATTACATTACGATATTTTTATTTATATAAATGTTTTTACTATGGCTCAAAATGATACGTTTTCACATTTATTAACTGATGTGCCTCATTTTGCCATATATTATTCAATTGTATTTTATTTTATAGGCAATTATTTTTCAAATAATACCATATAATAAATACATTTTAGCTGTCTGTTCTAGACGTAGCTCCTTACGAGGCATTTATACTCTATAATTACTTTATTATATATGAATTACTTTGTTTTTGAAATGTATTAATGATGGAGTATCAGGTAAGGTAAACAAAGGTTATTGGACATTTGCCATCATTGGTATTTTGGTATGTGATTGGTATTTTTGACGTAATGATGGCAAACGACGAACAACATTTGTCTTCATCATGAATTCCTTTTTTAAAAACTAGATTATTAGGTAGTATACCATGACGAATTTAACACGTATATTTTATTCATAATTGTTTTTAAAAATTCTCAATAATGTAAAATATTTTGTACAAATGGGAAATTTTTTGTTTTTCTCGGATATTACGAAAAAGGCCAAACATTAATTAAAAGTACAAATGTAATACATATTTAGGGGCGTAGCTGCTTGTTGTATTTGTTCTAGTTTTTCTAATGGGTATTTAAATTAAAAAACAAAATAAAACAATTAAAGCCTAAAAAAATAGTTTTTAAAGTACATCAATATATTTAAAAAGTACAATAAGATATTAAATACCCAATTATTTACTTGACTTTGAGGCATTTCAATGCTGCTAAGCTTAGTTAGGCAAAACTTTGAATAAATTTTGATTTCCTCCATTACTTTGAGGTTAAGTAAATAATTTATGGTTGTCTGATGATTCCTAAATTTCTGGTCAAGGGCCTCATTAAAAGTAATTTATTTAAAATGTAAAGCTATTGTATAAATATGTAAATATGACGTACTTATATTACCACAATTATCATAACTAAAGGTATGTAATTTTTTTATTTTATAACATGATGTGAAATAAGAGAGTCCTTGTTCATCTACCTTAATTATTATCCTCTTTTTGGGGTATAGAAAATAAATGCTTTCTTTACATAAAATGATATTAAATAGCATTTATTAAAATTTGATATCAGCTATCATTTACTAAACTGTAAAATACGCTTGATTCTACAATTTAAATAAATACGTCTAATTATATTAAAAAGTCAGTCACCTTAATAAAAACTAACAATATTTCGATATATAAATTCAATCACACCAATAATGAAATAAAACATTTTTTTTTCAAATGTAATAGTTAATTATTAAAAAGTCACATTATCCAAACTGACCTAATATAAGTACTTGTTTAGTAAGTGTGGACTCATATCGCTCACTAGGTCTACCAATTAAAACACTTTTTTAAACTATTACTACGATATCGTTATTAGGAAGTGAAAAAATGCTGCCTCTTTTAAGAATAATAATACAATAAAATATTTAATAATTGTCAAAAAATAAGCAAATGATGTTCTTGGGAAACCAATTCAAACGCCATCGAGTTGCATGGCTAGTAATAAAACATTTACTAATATGTACAATTACAGTGCAAATTCGATTCGCATTTCAGGTTCGAAGTTTAAAAGGTTTCTTCAAACGAACAGTTGGGGCAAGTGGGACAATATTGCTTGGCAGATTAGAGGTGGGGCGAGTCGAGACTGCGAGGGGAGGCGGGACGTTCTGCTCCTTATCTGTATTCACCAGTGAAAAGAGATGTCTCGTAATCTGTTACTTTCATTGAATCAAATTTGTTTTCGAAATCTCCTTACTCAGTTTTATCTGCTCGGTGTTCATGTAATAAATATGACTTTTCTTTTATTGCAATTTCAATATTTAGTAGATATTTATTTTCAGAAATATTGCTATCATATTAAATTAACTATACAGGTAATTTAATTTGCTATTCCACGAAAGCTAATCTAAAGTGAGTTTCTAAAGGGTGTTGAACAACTGATATCAAAATATGAATGTTTAATTCTGGCCATGTACAAATATGCCTCATTATCCTTTTAACCAAGTCAATTGGTTCATCATTGTTAAAAAAGCCTAAACATAGATACCGTATAATGTTCCTAAACATTATGTAGCTGAAATAATATTGTGTTTCTCAAACAAATAGCTAGATCTGTCCATTTCTATATTTCTTAGCTTTAGATAAAAAACATCATTATAAAAGAAGGGTACAATTTCATACGCATCTAATTTACATGATCCACAAACTAAGAATTAACAAATACATTAAAAAATTATTATCTAATCATGTTTGATTACAGTGTTTTAATCATCTTGTTGAAATAAAAAATCAATAATACTCATAAGAGAAACCTGTACATAAAGAAAGACCTAAAACGGATTTATGTTTGTGAATGTTAAACTATAGTTTTGATAATAAATATATGTCAATTTTGAGAAGTGAAAAAATCAGAACTGATCTATGTTGACCACTTGTTGTTACTTGTTAATTTGTTTTTAGAGTAGGCCTAAAACATAGTACATTACTAAAGGCACTCATAGCACATAAATTGAAATCTATATAAACACTTAAACTGTTATAAATAAAGTAATGTAATCAGTATTCATCAACTCTCAACTGTCTGACTCTTTATTAAGCATAAATTAGTCTCAACAAAATAAATATTAACAGCATGAAAATTTTAACAGTAAACATATCACTGTTACTAATTTGATTAAATGAAATAAATTACGTCCAGTTTACTTATTAGGTTTCATTGAAACTCAGATTATAAATATTAAATTGAACAATACAAACTGAAGTGCACAGATACTGTTGCAATGTTTTGGTACAATATGGTTTGATTGTTTATGGATTCTAACTTTTGATACGGTTGCAAAAACCCTGAAACAATGAAATCGACCTATTGATAACAATGAACCTCACAGAGAGCGGTATTAATCCGGTAGATTAAACCGAATGAAGTGCGCTCGATGATCAAAGATCAGCCATTGAACCAGTGTTCTATCAAAGAGTGAATGGATTTGTGTGGTTTATGATATTGTCCCTGGATAGCGCAAAAATTATCATTTTCTGTTTAAAAGTAACAAACACAAATCAAGTGTTGGTTTGTTATTTGAGTAGCATTTCACTTACATGAATAGTTTTTTACTATCGATTTTTATGAACTGTAATTACAAAATGATAGTTACACTCCAGATTCGGTATGACACCTATTATTGTCTCCAATTTCCATTTGATAAGTTCCCATTTAAAGAATTTTTATCACAAATGTAATCATCAATGGTCTATGAAAAAGTAATAAATGATATTTTATAATTTTATATATATATATATATATATATATATATATATATATATATATATATATATATATATATAAAACAACAATTTGGGAGTATGAACTTTAAAATCGTAGAGTACACCCATCTACCTACCTTAAGATCACGATTTAAGAAAGAACGCCAATGGCATGCTAAGCGCCACCCCCTACGTACATGACTACTACGGCCTTGCTATATTGTCTGTTAAACATTTTATAGGGGTGACTTATCCTCTCTCTTTAAACCAAGTCGTACGTAAATCTAAAACATAATAGTCAGACAACAAATTACAAACTGGAATAAACACGTGACGAAAGGAAGAGAATAAAACGACCTATAAATCAAGGTGATCAGAGAGTAAAAGTGAGTAAAGGAATTGGCACAGAAGCCGTTTGTGGAACAGGTTTAAGTAGCGTCCGTAGGTCGTGCGTGTGGTTTGCCATTGAAGCAGCCTGGGAGTGTGGAGTGGTGAGGAGCTAAGGAATGTGCCAGGACCGGTCGCGGACAGACATCCTGTATCTCCCTCCCACGTCCTGCCGTGGCCAGGCCACACAATGGGCGGACATCCTGCGTCCTGCACCCAGCGGCCAAGGCCAACGTACAAAGAAATCTACCTTCCATGTCGCAGCTCACCATCTGGCTGGTCCGTCAACGCAGCCTCCCCTACAGCCTCTGCTAATAAACACTCCGCCGGTCATTTACTCCAAGACGAACGTGCAGTTAAGCTTCCAAAAATAAAAAAATAATAAGTTTTGTATCGTTATTTAGACAAATAAATAATTTTGCTTGTAGTCTTAACCAAAAATAATGGAACAAAATTATAAAAGCTTAAAGCGTCAAGGAATAATTACAATCTACCAACTTCTCTTAATGTTGAATACGAAAAAAATTTAATCTGTGCGTGTAGCAGTTGAATGGAACGAAGATAAATAATTTCCATCTATACCATGAAATAATTTGAATTAAAGTTATATAAGGATACAAAAATCAACACTAATGTCATATCGAAATGGGACGTGACATGTTTTTTATCCTTAAATTATTTAGCAATGATTACACAGATTACACTTTTATTTAAATGTAGACTATTTAAAGATAAATTCAAAATTATATTTACTGCATGTCCTTTACTTTACCGTAACATCTATTTGTTTCCTGTATATTACCCTTCTGTTTTACGGATTTAAACTTTAAGGGAAATATATGTAGTCAATATATTACCCTTTTTATTATTAATCCTAGTGATAATAAAACTCGTTAAGGAGGAGTTAATTAAACATACTAACCTATTTTTGTTTGTTTCCTAATGACCCGTGTAACTGGAAACAGATTACTGTCAAAAGATACAATGGTAGTTTAAGTAATGAGGTATTAAAAAACTAATTACAGTTTTTCGAGCAGGTCTAATCATTTTCTAACACATTTATTTCAAGAGTATTGTTTTTAACTAACATTTATATTCATTTTATTTTATTATTTTTAATAATATATTAATATATGTTGATGGGTCTACTAAATGTAATGTATATGTGGTGAATAAATTAATTGTTGTTAGATATATGCTGTTGACGTGTGATCTATGATTATACCTATGGTAGATATACTATTAATAATATTTATAGAAAACTTATATATATCATATCAATGTTTGTGTGGAGTGATTGACGAATCAATACTTAACGCTATAATGAGTAGATTATCCTTATCAAAATAATGTGTGTAAATAAAAATCAATTTGTAACTCTCTCATCAACAGAGACTTAATTCCCCCAGTACAGTTGTCGGCCCCCCTCCTCTACACAAACACCCCAGATTAAAACTTCTATAACTTATTCACCTCGAGACCATTAGGGGTTCTTTATAACGGAGTCTGCAAAGGACTTCCCCTCTTGTTTTTTTGTAGGGAAGTGTGGTGAGACCGCTGTCAGGAGGGGGCCCGAGGGGTGACTCAAATTTAGATCAAGCCCCGGGATAAAGGGGTGGTTGGCTAATGGGTAAATATGGCGCGTGGCGGTGGTGATTGGAAAATACCGCAGCCAAAATATAAATCAGAATCTGATTCCAAGCCAAACGATGAGACCGACTCTCCCCAGTTGGAAAATTGAACTTTTTATAGGAGTATTTGGGGTATTGTGAGTTAATATTTTATGTGCTGTGGATTTGGATATTTGCTATAGATATCGATCTATTTTTAATTATAGATATTCACAAATTAAATCAATTGCATTTTACCTAATAATACATTATTACAAATACATATTAAGGTTAAGAGGAAAAGTACGTTCTAGTGCATCATTATAAAATAAAATTCCTATGAAAAAAGTTACTTTTCACCCAAGATTTCAATATTTTTATGAATAGAGTCAGGAGATGTGCGTTGATATTACAAGCTAAACTCAAAGAAACTTTTCATGGTTTACTGTTGGTGCACTTCTGAAGCAAATCTACTTTGAAACTTTTCTTTATGCTCAAAGTCTGGATTTATCAGATTATTCCGCAACTGAGAATATCTTGAGAGGCTTTTCATAAAAGTCCCAATTTAATTTATATTCAGAAAAATATCATGTATATTAAAATATTTGGATATGACTTTTTTCCTCCAGTGGATAAACTCATAATGTTATTGATTGCAGCTACTGTTTTGCTGTAAAACATTTTAGTTAAAAGGAAACTATTTAAAAAAATAATCAATTAACTAAAAATTACTTTGACTACTGTTTGATCTTATTTCATGTATTTTTAATAGTATTGGAACTATTTAAACAATAAACTGGATTTTGTTATATTCTTAGAAATAACAAAATGTTGCGCTTATTTTAAATATCAAGCATTGAGTGTTATACAATATTTTAGGTCACGCTAAATTAATTTGACCCTTAAAAAAAGCCGTTCATATGCGTGAATTATTTACTCAAGAACAATAAGGAATATATAATCATATGCCTTTAATTCGTTTTTAACAGAACAGTCGATGTAGGAGGTTTTATAAAGATATCCATAAATTGCTAGTGTATATAAAACGTGGATCTTCACTATGCACAATATTAGAGAGTTTAAGAGTCAGCCATTACGAACAATTTAAAATATATACCACTCTTTGTTAGTTGTATTTTTATTTTTGGATTTTTCCAAAAACTACTGGACCACTTTGACTGTGACACCTTACTGTTCCTTAAATACTATAAAACTCATAAATTAGCATCTATATTCATAGAATTGGTCTGTAAACTTGCAAACTAATCTTTTTCGTAATCTATATCACTCATATGATTGTGAGGTGCTGCAAAAATAAACCAACATTAAACATGTGTAAACACTAGTTCAAAAAAAATAATATAAAACCTCCAAGATATATAAACGGTAGTTGATTATCCATATTAAAAGTTCAATTTTAAGTATTATTTATATTATTATTATTTTACAATAGATAATTTTTTTCAATCTCTATAACAGAACTAAATTTTCGATAAAAACGTGTGCTGGACAGTATTATTTCATACAAAAATCAATAAAAGTTCAAATATGTACTTTAAAAAATTTCGTAATTTTATTCTGTACATACATCTATTCAAAAATTACCCAATTATCTAGAAATATCATAATCCTTCTAAAGACTACACCTCAATACATATTTTTCAACATTGAAATAGTGATATGAGCATAGAAATGTGTTATCTTTCAAGTGAATTGTTGGAAATACGACTGGGTGTTGGAGGTGTTTCGTGTTGACTCTTGGTGAAAAGAGTGGAATCGACTTCACTACGGTGAGGTGAAGGTTTCGTGAGTAACTTAAGCCCTTCCGATAAGCAAACACTGCACCACTGTACCGACCTTCAACCAGCTGTAGTGTTAACTGATGTATATCTTAAATGAAACTGTGTATAAAACACACAAACTTTTAAAAATTAGGTACATGACTGAATAACACTCAAATATGTGTCAACTTCTGAACTTCCACTTCATAAAAAAAGCAACATGATACTGAATGCATTTAGTGGTATTTACTCCTGGAAACTTTATGATCTCCAAGTAACGATTGAAAACTTTATAGATTAATCAAAGAAGTTACAAATGTATTTTATAGATAATACAAACACGAAACTTATACTTAGCGAATTTACAAGCCAATTCTACGAATACAGTTATTTATTTTATAAAAATAATGTACCAAGTAGAGTGCAATATTACTCAATTTTCAAATGTTTAGTTGTTACTGGTCTTCACAAAGTTTTGTTTGAAAATATTATTTCATTATATCTACTTTTAATACAAGACCACAGAACGAAATTTTATTTGAAAGGGTAACTTTTTACAGAAGATAAAATTAATACTGAGTGAACTTTTTTATTGAATTACATGAGTAAGATCTTTATTGGTATTATGACATGGTTTCGTTATGTTTATTACTAAATGATATACTTGATGATAGACTCATCTGAGCTCTAAACGTATATTACAGTAAATTGGTGTTTATTTATGTCCTATGATACGATAGCAACTCAATCAATAAATAATTAGCTTTTCTCATAACGTACGTGGTGTTGTAATCCAGGTGACATTGCTAGGTGATAGTGTGCAAAGAGTTATGAGTATTATCCCAGTATGAATGGGAGCTCAGACCATTACTGTCGGATTCAAAAAGCAATGTACTCGAGTTTGAACCTCAGCGAAAAAATAAATACTTATCCAATTTCCTTTTGTAGTACACCAAAAATTAGCTTATTTAATTATACATAATTTCATATAACTTACATGATTTTTTAATACTTTAAATTTTTATAGCCGGAAGAATACAAAAAACACAACATTTTAGCACTTTTGGACTAAAGCTCTAATTTAAAAATTGTTTAAACAAAAACCGGTAAAGATACGTGAATGAAACTTAAACCACATTTGAAGAAAGTTGATTTTTATAGTCAGATAAATTCTAGAATGTTTACTCTTTTACAACATTTTCTGTTGTAATTTTTGTATACCCTTGCAATCTTTAAAATGGCTGATTATATAAACTTCCAACACGGTTTAAAAATACCGGATTGAAAAATAAAGTGAGATTAAAAAACGGTAAGTGCGATAAAAAAATCTTACGATTTTATATCACATGATAATTCAACAAACATCGATGTGCCGTAACACGCGCGTCCGACCAAGCCACCGGACGCGGTGTTGCCACATCTTGCAGCTAGACTTCCACCCCGTATTAGGTGATTTATTAGCTAAGAATGACAGGTATACATGTTACCACTAAAGGCTGATGAATCACTCAATGTTACTAGAAATGTGATAAGTACATCCTGAAAATCACCAATATAATGGGTGGCTCTCATTTTCACGTTACATTCATCTTGTTACATGTGAAATTTATATTATTGAACTCCTGTAAATAAGTTATTTTTTATTTTGACGATCTTTTAAGAGGTATTATATTTCCCAAAGCTGTCGTTGGAGGTCCAAAGCCCTCAATGACAAAAGATGATTAAAAATGGTTTAAATTTAAATAGAAAATACGATTAATTAACAGTTCAGATGCAGATTCTTTATTGTACATGTTCTTAGAGAACAGAACAAAGGTCAAGAAGAAGTATTAAGGATATAAAAAAGTGTAATAGTCAATGTTTGTAAATTCTTCATATTATGTAGTCTCAATACTTCCACAGTAATAAACCATTCGTGCACAATGTCATCCCTTATGAAAGAGAGGGAGAGGGTGGGAGGGAGAGAGAGGGAGAGAGAGAGAGAGAGAGAGAGAGAGAGAGAGAGAGAGAGAGAGAGAGAGAGAGAGAGAGAGATAGAGAGAGAGAGAGAGAGAGAGAGAGAGAGAGAGAGAGAGAGAGAGAGAGAGAGAGAGAGAGAGAGAGAGAGAGAGAGAGAGAGAGAGAGAGAGAGAGAGAGAGAGAGAGAATGTTAGGTTAGAACCAAAATTCTATTAGGAGAATATTAGGAGAGAAGCAAATCCAAACATTAATAGATAAACTGAAGGGCTCTTTTTTATCTTAATTCTGACCTATTTTTATAATTTTATTTTTCTGAAGATTAATTATAATCTAATTAAAATGGTTATCTATATGAACACTAAAGTACTAAAGTACTATTATTTCAGTTATTATCGGCATCAATACATGTGTGTGTTTAAAGGCGAATATAAGTTATTGATTAAATGAGTGCAGTATGACTGTGGATATGCTATGCAGTATGATGAATATGGTTTTTTTCTTATGCTGAGCCATTTATTAACAACTCTATATCCAGGGAAACTAGGGTACCTATAGTTTTATTTGGAATCTGAGCCACGTAGTATTGGTCTAAATGAAATGTTTGTCGCTCGGTTTTCTTCTATGCATAACACTCATACTATGACCATCACCCAACATGGACACTCCAGAATTCTCTAGTAGGTTCTAGGTCGATAGCGACTTGGTTCCTAAGTAGCTAAGTTACAGCACTGCACCACAAGTGACGTGATGGCATAGTTGATTTTTGTTGATGTTTAATTGTTAGCAGCTTTCGCAAACAAAGTATTATCATGTACTGATTTTTTTTAATTTCCAAACCAATGCATAGAAAAAAACATTCTGAGAAATTTTTTCCTCGTATGTAAAATTATAAATTATATCAAAGTCTATATGTACCAATAATGTATGATGAATCTTCGTTATTACCTGTGATGAGAATTATTTCATAAAAATTGTGGCTTTGTGAAGGAAGCTAATACTGAGTAATCCAGGTGTAAAGCGGTGGTAAAAAACCAGGCGGAAAATTTAGAGCTGAGCTCTTTATAGCGGAGACACTAAACAGTCATTTGTGTTCACAGATAAGCCGACCATAAAGCACCGCCCTGCACCGTGCACACAGACAACCCCCACCCACCCACCTACCCGTCAGCCGAGTAAAGGGGGTGGGGTGGAATATACAGTGAGTCCAATAACAGTGAATATTGCCAAACTCTATTGAGCAGTAGCCGACACATGCCCTTCCAATAAATATGTACTAGCCATACCAGGTGAATTGTTAACTTCCAGTTATATTTTCATATCTTTATGGTATAAAATTATAGTTATATAGTTGGATATTACTAGACAATTTTATATGTTCTATTCCATTAAATTATCTGAGAATGAATTAAAGGTTAGCTCTTAATGTATTATTTTATGTGAAACGTAGATAAAGAAGAGCATTAAAAGGGAATTAAATTTTAATAAATTACAATACAGTTCGATTTAAATACCTGCCCAAATTCTAAAACACTGATTATTTCGATGTCGGGAACGTGTATATTTTCACATATAATTAGAACTAAACAAATCTATTTCTAAGGGTAAATCTTCAAAATGGATTTTAAAAAACCTCAAATGAGGGTCTTCGAAATGTTGGTTATAAATAAATATTAATTGGTACAATTTAATAATGTAAATAATTAAAGCTGATATTGATGGCCCTACCATCCCCCCTTAAAATATAGTATATAACGCTAAAAATATTACCTAATCATCACTGGAAATAATTTTTTCCAAGCCTGTATTGATATTATTAAGGGAAACATTCAAAAACTAGGGTTCTTAAAAAGTGCAATTACTCATCCTCCAAAGATATTTCTTTCCAGATAATTTCAGCACCTACAAATGTCCATTGAAAACTACAGTGCTAGTGTAAACTGTATAAATAAATATATGATTTTTCAAAATGGATGACTTTTTCAACTTTAAAGTGGAATTTATATTTAATTATTTTTTCACTATCTAAGAAGCATATTTCTGAACAAAGATTCACTCAATGATGAATCAAGGCAATATTCCTTAAGGCGAACATGACCAACTGGAGAAGTCAGACTGAATAGAGGGTAGCCCAAAGATACATAACGACCTGGCAGATATCCTTAAGGCGGACATGACCAACTGGAGAAGTTAAACTGAATAGAGGGGAGCCCAAAAATACATAACGACCTGGCAGATATCCTTAAGCAAAGACATGATTCACATTAAATAAAAAAACCACATTTAGGAAAAAATAATTAAATTAAATATAATGAAACAAAGAATCTCACCGAGGGGGTTCACACAAGTTCTGCCTCATAGCAGGTCTCTTGATGGTTGACATAACTAAACGTAGAAGATACATTGAACAGAGATAATTTATAAAAGGAAGTTAAACATAATAAAAACAGAAGGTCTGCTGAGTAAGTATTAGAGAGGGACTGCATCATGGCAGGATTCATGAATACATGAGCAAACATATACTCAAGAGGGAATAAACCAAAGACAATTAGACTTATGATTGGATTACCAAAGGTAAACAAACAACTGAAGTGAATTTGTACTGAATAATTATACAATATAAAGTGGTCTCATCACGTATAATGAAGATAAACGCAATAAACACAAAAGTCCTATTGAATAGGAATCACACATGGACTGCCTCATGGCGATTCCTCAAGGTAAACATCAGACATATAGGAGACGTTTGAATAGAGACTCGCCCAAAAACAAATACACTTATAACTGGGTTACCGAAGATAACAATGTAAGAGAGAATTCACAAGATAATAATTACATTCATAAGTTACACTGAACACATGTATATACTACAGCAGAAACAAAAAACAACATAAACTTAGGACATTCGCTTTATCAGTATCTTTTTGTTTCCTGACTAATTCAATAATAAATAATTTCAAAATATCTAGCAGAAAAAAATTTAATCAAATATTTCGTACAAACTTGAAATAAAACAAATTTTCTCTTTACCTGAGAACATGACATTAAACTTTACATAGCTTAATAAATTGAAAAATGCAATGATTTGTGGGAAGGGGGAGCAACATAATTCCTTACACATGTTCAATCCTAGTGCTGGGATTAGTCTAGAAAGGTGACGTCGTTGGAAATACTAAAATGAGCTCAGAATGGGATATGAAAGCATCAGTTCCATTATGTTCAAAAGTAATTTATTTAAAACTTGTTATCCTACTAAGTATTTTTATTTAATGTACTTAACTGTTGTGCCACTAGCTAAATTGTCACTTATATTTTCATAATAGTTGGAAAAAATGTTTACGTATCATTAGACAACTATGCTTTTTATTCAGATGTAGGTGAAATCCTAAAACAAATGAGTCAACCTTTGTTTAAAAAGAGGAACAATTCATATGACATAATTTTTATAAAAATCGTACATATAAAATATTACTCAAGTAAAAATTAACAAATATTGTAAATATGCACTAAATTTAGTAAATCTCACATTATGTATCTTTATGGTCACTTCGTTTAGAGACAGTTTAATTCATTACTTGTTAGTTTTTAAAGTATTTAGTTTTCTCTTTATCTCCAGTGCAAAAAATCTCGTCATATCAATAGCATGGTACGTGTATGGGTAGGCGGGTGGGTCAATACCACGGTACGTGTATGAGCTGGAGGGTGGATCAATACCACGGTACGTGTATGGGTGGGCGGGTGGTCAATACAACGGTACGTGTATGGGTAGGCGGGTGGTTCAATACCACGGTACGTGTATGGGTGGGCGGGTGGGTCAATAGCACGGTACGTGTATGGGTAGGCGGGTGGGTCAATTCCACGGTACGTGTATGGGTAGGCGGGTGGGGCAATACCACGGTACGTGTATGGATGGGCGGGTGGGTCAATACTACGATACGTGTATGAGCTGTGTACACCCTTTCTACGTCTCGAACTACATCAAGGACGTATATTGTGATACAATCATATTATGTTTCTCAGGAGATACACGCAAACTACATAGCTTCAAACATTTTGTCTTACGTCAGAGCTTACATCAGTGAAGCACGCACACTCAACCTCAACCTACAAGGCTACATGTGCAGAACATCCCAACTACATAGCTTCAAACCCCTTGGCTTACGCCAGGGTTTACATCCGTAGAGCTTCCACACTTAACGTCAACCTACAAGGCTACAAGTTCAGAACACTCCAACTACATAGCTTCGAATCCCGTGTATTATGTCAGGGCTTACATCAGTGGAGCACGCAAATTCAATCTCAACCTACAAGGCTACATGTTCAGAACATCCCAACTATTTAGCTTCAAACCCCGTATCTTAGGTCAGAGCTTACATCAGTGGAATACGCACACTCAACCTCAACCAACAAGGCTACATTTTCAGAACATCCCAACTACATAGCTTCAAACCCCATCTCTTACGTCGGAGCTTACAGCAGTGATGCACGCGCACTCAACCTCAACCTACAAGGCTACATGTTCAGAATACACCAACTACATACAGTTCAGAAAGTTTACATTGGTACTTTATCAATACTGTAGCACGTCCGACGCATTCATAACTAGACTAAATACTAACCTACAGTAAATGTACTACAGCAATTTTTTTCAACTATCTTCTCCCAAATTCTACATATTATTTTACTCATTGCTTTTATGCTAAATTAGTACTGAAAAAATATGGTACACTAAATCACTAGCCATTTAAATAATGTCGTGTTTCCTTTAGAACCAAGCTAAAATGAGAATATGATTTATGGAAAAATAATTGGAGCATGACATAAAATTTATATCTGGGGTAAGTTTATTGATAAAGGGGAAACAATCGTTTTATTATAACGATCGAATAGTCTATAAGTATCTCATTGAACATTGGAGAGTTGTGACAAACCATCTGGAAAGTGTGTGCAGAAAGAGTAGTAAGTGAAATAACCTAATGCTGTTGTGAGTTAATATAGCATACAAAAAAGTTTTGTAGGAATTGTAAGTATTCAAAGAGTCTGTTTGATCATGTTGAGTAGATTAATCTTCAACTCGAATTAGGTATTATTGGAAGAATTTGATCAACTAAACCTAATTGACTAGGTTAAGTTGATATATTTTCTATAAACTAAAACGTATTGTAGGAATGGTAGTTGGTCTGTTAGCCTCGTGAATATTTTGAATTGACTGAACACCTAGAGTGTTTTGTAGAATTTTTAATTGATATATAAACCTTGTTTAAGAGGTTAAGGTATTTAAATCCTATTGGAATGATGGGTAACAAGCCAATGTCAAGTTTACTAGGTTAATTGATGGAATACCTAAAAAGGTTTTGAAGGAAGTTTATTTTTTAAAGGAATTAGAAGACAAAGTTAAATTTATATTATGTGTAGAATATATCACACGAGGAGATATGCTCCTCCAAAAAACTTACTTGACCAAGACAAGTTGACAGAATATTTAAACGGAATTTAGGAAGAATGGTTAAGTTTTTTTTTATGGGAGTTCAACTGGTTTTATCTTGTCGCTGTGTGAGACTTAGCACTAAGTAGTCAACATATAATGTCCAACATATAAGGTGAATGATAAGAGCAAAAGCCTCTTATATAATATATTTGTAGTTAGAGTATTGATAGTTTAAATTTTTTATCGATGTGTGTAAAATATTGTCAAAACAACAATGAACTACTAGTACTATGATTATTATTAATGATTTTTTCCTCAGGCTTTTAGCAAAAAAATTTGTCATAGAGGAGAATTTGGTATAAAAAAATCACTATATATCATAAATCACATAGTGATACACTCAGTGAAAACAGATAATTGATTTGATAAATATAGTTAGTAATCTCTTATTGTTAACTTGTGCATATTCAGGATATAGTGAACATGAAACACGTCCATTCTGTTCCAGGGCACGCAAACACTTGATGTTTCACACATACCATCATTATACAAATGACCACTCCATCAACTCTCGCACACGCACTCACGTGTTATCTAAAGCATACCTCTGTACTAAACACGCCGCATCTACTCATTGGACTTAAATATTCAAATTACTTCGGTTCAATTTGTCACTGACAATATTTAGTGAATAACAAGGTCAACTTTGATTTAACATGTTTGAAATGTTGTAGTACGTAGTAGAATATTTATTCAATCCAAAGTACGCGTATTTTTCAGATTCCAAATAAAATTATTTTACTTAAATGTTAAATTATATTATTTAAAATTGTGCACATTTTCAAGTTTTGGCTTTTTATTATGTACTTCCATCACACACGTACGTTACACCAAATAATTATCAAATATATGTGAATAGATTGGAATGTTGTTCACAGAATAAAGGTGGAGTTATGTGCAAGATTTCAGAACTTACCTCAATGAGAGTGTTTTCTTTCTTTTTTTAATAATTTTAATCATACATAGATTTATATTGATGGTGTTAAATAAATAATATTTGTAATATAATATTATATTATAAATATAATATTATATTTGTCAATATCGTCTTTGCCGGTCGTGGTGAGATGATCTCGTGAGTATAGTGTGCGATGACCCTTTCCCCTCCGCCTCAGTGGAATTGGAAACTGGTCAGATAAGTTGAATATTTTGTTTATTTGATAACCTGCTCTATATTCTGTTGATTTTTGTATATTTTCATTTATTTTGTATCTCATTAATTATTTGTTCTATTTATTAACTTGCTCTGTGTTTTATTGAACAACTTAATATTTTGCATTTTTTTTTTTTTTTTGTATTTCATATTGTGTATTATATTTTGTATAACTATGTCAAGGTTTTTTTAAGAACGTTTAACTTTCAACAGTAATATTTAGTACCTAAGCATGTAGTGTGAAGTTCTTGAATCAGTATGGGTTAAGGAAATAAAGTAGTTTTAGGTGTAGGGTAAGTTAGTAAATACACGTGAAGAGGACAGGAGTTTGATTTACCTGTCGAAACGTTGTTTTTGTTTCCTACAAACTTGAACCATTGGTATTCTCCAAACATTATCTACATATTATGAACAATCCAATGCTAAAAAATAACTTTCAGATAACACATAATAAATAGTTCATTTTCTCTAAGTTTATTGTCTTTAGTGAGATTTAGACTAATATTAATAAAGTAAATTGCTTCTAGAGTTTGATATTTCTGAATGGATAAAATAACGCCTAACATTCTAGGACACATATTAAATCATTCTATTTTCCTTATAAATAAAAATGGAATGAAGGGCTCCATTGCTGTAATCCTAAACAACATAAACAAATGATAATAGGGTGCAGTACATTATAAAGGGGTAAATATTCGTATTTCATGGAACGTATTGTAAAAGCTTGCTGTAGGTTCAGTCCAAGACAAAGGCCCACTGTTTACCCTTGCTTTGTTGGGCTTCTATTCACACAGACTACGGTCTGATAAGCGTTCATGTTCAGTCACCCACTAAATTTGTAAAATATGTTGAAACTTTTATATATCTTTATCATTTGCTTTGAATCATCTGTCCAAATCTGAACTGATAGAAAGCTATTCATATTTTTAATGATGTACTTTTTACACTGTGTTATAATCTCACTTTTGACGTTTGCTACGGAATTAAATATCAGGAACATGTTTTAAATGCTAGTATATAATTTAATGGCTATTAATTATTAGTTAATGTGATAGGTTAAGTTAAACATATATGTATCCATATAGTTAGGTTTTCTAAATAGATTATCCATTTGCCATATTCACAACACATTCAGGAATAAAAGGTTTTGCGTCAAAAATTCTACCAGAAAGAAGCATGCATGGTAATTGGAAAAAAGAACAATTAAATAATATGTCGATACAGAAAAAACAAATGGGAACTTAAATATGAAATTAAAAAAAAAGGACAAGACATTATTTTTGGAATCAGACTCTTCAGATGGGAAATCACTCCTAAATATTATTTAATTTTAAAATACTCACCAATATGAAAGTTCGATAAGGACAACCCCTCAAAAATAATAATATTCTTACCATTAGTGTACATGTTATATACTCAATAATTGTAAAACAGGATATAAAATCTTCAAATCACGAATAAATACAAAACACACAAGGGAATTGTGCTCATTAAAAAAACTTTTAAACTGTAGATAAATTTAACAATTCACAAACTAACAATATAAATCAATAATCATGGAATGGTGAAACAGTATGCTCATCTGATACGTAGCAAATCTATAACTGATTATTTACCGAAAAGTTCTTCCCAAATTTTAAGGGTTGTCATAATAAAATAACGGAAAACTCAGTATGGAGTACACGGAGCAGATTTAAAAACAATTACAGTAAAACTCTATTGGCAAATGTAGTAATGTAAAGAACAATGAAACTGTCATACGATACTTGGAACAATACAATATAGTACAAATATACAAACTAATTTTTTTGTCATTAATTTTTTTTTTTAATTAAGAGAGTACAAAAGATACTATTTATTGATTTCACTGCGAATATAAAAGAAAACTCATTTAAAAAACACAGTGATATATACAAAACCATAATCTGAGATAGAGTGCTGTTATATTGTAAATGAAATGCAAATTACAGATTCTCACCTCAAAAATCACTTTTCATTAGGTTACAGAAGCATTAACATTATGCATTGTTGATGTGGTAATTGTCGGCTTCGGTGAACAGTAATCAGATGTAAGTGGCTTATCGATTGGACCACCACACAGGGTTCACCGGTGAATGGATTCAATACACTGGACTACCAGGTGGTGCTACCGTGTGCTGGTGACCGGAGTCAATTACATTGGACTACCAGGTGGTGGGTGCTACAGTAAACCGGTAAGTGAATTATATTACCTTGGACCCACCAGGCGGCACCACTGTACAGCGGTGAATGGATTCAATCACATTGGACTACCAGGTGGTGCTACAGTATACCGGTGAGTGGATTATATTATCTTGGACGACCAGACGGCACCACTGTACACCGGTGAATGGATTCAATCACATTGGACTACCAGATGGTGCTGCCGTGTGCCAGTGAACGGATTCTATCACATTAATCTACCACATGGTGCTACAGTATACCGGTGAGTGGATTATATTACCTTGGACCACCAGGCGGTGCCACTGTACACCGGTAAACGGATTGTATCACATTGAACTACTAAACGGAGTTACCGTATACCACTGAATGGATTTTACCAATTTTGATCACCACATAATGCTGCATTATGCCGGTTAGTGGATTATATTACCTTGGACCACCAGGCGGTGCCACTGTACACCGGTGAACGGATTGTATCACATTGAACTACTAAATGGAGTTACCGTATACCACTGAATGGATTGTACCAATTTTGTCCACCACACAATGCTACCGTGTGCCGGTGAACGGATTCAATCACATTGGACTACCAGGTGGTCCTACCGTGTGCCGGTGAACGAATTCAATCACATTGGACTACCAGGTGGTCCTACCGTGTGCCAGTGAACAGATTCAATCACATTGGACTACCAGGTGGTGCTACCATGTGCCGGTGAACGGATTCAATCACATTGGACTACCAAGTGGTGCTACAGTATTACCTTGAACCACCAGGTGGAACCCCTGCACACCGGTGAACGGATTGTATCACATTGAAATACTGAACGGAGTTACCATATACCACTGAATGGATTGTACTAATTTTGACCACCACACTGTGCTACCGTATACCGGTGAAATTCACTGCATACAAACCGATTAAATATACATTATATATTTCATTGACCACCAGACGGCACAATTGGTCACCGTAAAACGGCTTTTATAACAATGGACTATCATCCGATACTACCACATTCTGGTGAGTGAATTATATATTACATTGCACTAGACGGCACCACTGTTCACAGGTAAACGGATTGTGTCGTTGTAGAATTTTAGTCAGATTTCAGCAAAATACTTTTTCATGTTTGATGAGGATAAAATACATGACCATTTTTATGATTGTATTAGTTTTTTAAGAAGGCCCATTATATTAATGTTTACAAACTTGTAATTACTTAACCCTCTTTAACTAAGCATGCATGTACAGTATATTTGTTTGACCATGGTGTAATCAACCTTTATTTATACTGGGAAATAGTCAATATTTAAACAATTAACTGGTTATTTGTTATTATTATACATAAATTAAAATATATACATATGCTCTATAAATTTATTGTATAATTTGTAAATATCTATATTGGTCTTAAACATTTTTGATTTCGATACATGATTTTATATTCTAAAAACCAACAATACCAAAAATACCCAATTTTAACAATTACCAAATTTGTACTGAAATATGAATATGAACGAATGCATGTATGTTTGTCACTGATGCATTACTAAACCACTCATCGGATTGCCTGAAAATTTGGGAAGTTGCAGAATTTTCTTCCGGAAAGGTTTCTGGTGTGCTTTTATTCACATCTGACTCTACGTCTCCACCCCACTGGTCTTTAAAGTTTCAACGTTATTCTTATAGAGCTATTTCATTTATTTAAGTAATCATCAGCGGCAAAAAAAAATAAATAAATACTAATAATAAGAAATTAAATTAAATCTTCATTTATTAAAACACTCAAGTGGAGTATGTTTCTATCACAATTTAAATGTATGTTTCTATCGATTCCAAAAATACCACCAGATTTTGGAAGACACTATGTTTATTTATGGGCTCCTCTGCCTCAAAAACAAAAATTAATTGTGATGCTGTTCTAGTGCCTTGGCGAGTACGTAGGCCGAGCTTTCTTACGAGGCCGCAGGCCCAGATCCACAAATGGGGCTGTACTAATAATAAATGAAATTAAAACTTTATTTATGAAAACAGTCAAGAGGGGTATCAGTTTAAGGGTATGTTTCTCTCGATTCCGAAAATACCACCAGATTTTAGAAGACACTATGTTTATTTATGGGCTCCTCTGCCTCAAAAACCAAAATTAATTGTGATACTGTTCCAGTGTCTTGGCGATGTCATAAGCCGAGCTTCCCTAAGAGTCCGCAGACCACGTTATACAATAGGGTCTATAGCAAAGTATCCCTGTGATTTGTGATGCCAAAGGCCGAGTTGTACAAAGGGGCTAGGCAGAGTTCCCAGGCTAACCCGAAGGCCGAGCTCCCCTCATGAGCTTAGCGAGAGACGGGGTCGGCTCGTGAAGCTACCATAAATAAACTAAAATATTACTGTCTATATGTTAATCCCATAGCAAGACAAGTGTAAACAGCTAGTTAATAATAAATGATCAGAAAACTTTTGTATTTTATTGAAGGTAATTGGTAATACATATTGTATTGCTCTAGGGTAAATTTTTGATTGTTTTAGTAGATTTTTGAAAATATTTTCTACTAGTACAGCTCAAATTTCAATTTAGTTTCAAAACTATTGACTGTTGTGCTGTCAGTGCCTTCTAAATAATATACGCCAGACCACGGGCAATAAATCAGGCACCCTTCCACCATCCATCGTTAACCTCCACACATTTATTTGTCATCGACAGTCGACAACCCAATGACCGGATCTCTATCTCAACAATATCAAACTGAACTCCTCACTGTACATACGCTTTTAACTGAAAAGCATGTTTTAATTATGTATAAAATTACAAGCTAGTAATACGTAAAAAATTAAATGACCACAAAATGTGGAGAAATATATTTATTGTGACATAAAAATGCATGTGTATTTTACATATAAATAAGTGACGATTTTAATCCCTTTTAGATAAAGTTAAGCAGTAAATAAAATCCTCCATTCTTAATTTACTTTATTATTTTAAATTTTACACCCAAAGTGAATGCAGACAATCTCAAAAAAAAATAAAAAAAAAAAAAAAAAATTATAGTTTAAATGTGAACTAATTGTTTAACATGACATGCCTAAAGTAATGTTGTCAACAATCAGTTCGTAAGTAAACATCTTTAATTATTAAAGTGAAGTTTCAAAACCCTTTACAATTTACATCATATTGATGTAAGAGGTTAAATATAAACATCGTATATGTAGTTGTGTAATGACAACCAGTAATAGATAATTTTAAATTTCAACTTTAAAACAAAATTGGGAGACCCTCGACTAAAATTTATTTAAATTCCTTAAAATTCGTCCGTTTTAAATATTAATGACTCTCTAAATTGCATTTGAATCTACATGTCAGACTTAAACAATTATATCATAATTTATGAAAATAAATCATAAATATGTAGATGATATTTTACCATTCAGGAACTAAGTTCATGTAAGAGGATTTAAAAGCAAATTAAATGTTGGCTTGAAGATATGATGCAGTATATTCGATACATAGGATAATATCGTGAAATGGTTACTTCAAACCCTCCTTCACCCAATCCAACAACAGAAAGTAATTTCACGCTGTTTTAATTTTTGTTCACTCTTGTGTCACTTATAGAATGAGCTTCCTTTCTTTTAACATACCAGGATGTTGCGGTTCTTAGTTTTCTCATGTATACCTGATTGGAATATAATTTTTATATTTAACCTAGTTGTCTTTGGTCCAAATTAATTGAAACAACTACTTTGATAATTTTCAATTCTGGCCCTAAATTCATTTAATTCATTTTGTAGGTTCCATTCTCATTAACTGATCATAAAATCTCAGTTTTTTACCAAACTATTTTCTTATAGCTTCAAAATCTATAACTATTTAAGAAATTATTTATTGTAGCTGATATTGTTCTAATAACATTTCTATATCTTTATTTCCATTGTTAAAATTTAACATTTCCTCTTAAAATTTAGATGACGGCCTAGTAGAAACATTCTGGTTTAGTTACTTTATTAAAGTGTGTCGGTGATTTTTTTCATATCAAGACAGTGACTTTTAATTCTAATGTTATTAGGATAGTTTGAGATCTAGCTCTATTTTAAATAAAAATACGTTATTCAGAGGGTGCAAAAACCTTTTGGGTTGATATTCTCGGACAGGACAATGGTCATGGCAGGATGGGAAGACAGGCTCTGACCGCGATGAGAACCAAACCCGTGACCAGCCGCAGATACGGTCTATCGACCGCCCTAACCATCTCTTTTTGTAGACCCATTGTTTCTGGCGGGAGAGTGAACGAATTTGTCTCTGAACCGACTTTCGATCCTCCGTACTCAATCAAAAAACTAACCGCAAATCAGGCTTCAACTAACGCCAGTCTGGGAACATCTGAGGAGTTGATTGTAACTCATTGCAGGGTTCATAGGAAAGCTCCTAACTTCTCTTTCGTAAAATATAAGTATGGTATCAGGTTAATACATATTTATTTATACTTAATAATACCAACTACACGATTAGTAAAGTTCCAATAGGCCTTTATGTTTATTTCGTATTTCGTAGTAGGTTAGTATATGTATTTATTCATTAAAATTACTAAACATTTTAAATATCAAAATGTAGTTTTAAAGGTAAACTCATTGGGGGTTCTCTCACAAGGGTTCTCATCTTGATCGTAGATAGAATTTATCTACAGATAATAAACATAGGTAGATTGTTTTACTTACGGTGTCTACCTGGACCAACAATAGCCATCATATAGTCCATGCATTTTACGAAACTAGTAGATTTATGTTAGGGTCTTGTATTATTTTTACGAATGGTAACTAAAAACATCTGAGGAGACGTACATTGAGGTTTGTAATAAAATAAATGTTTTGGAAGGCGTATATTTATATGCTATTATTGGATATGATATATTAGGAATATGAATTATTACTTTCGGGAGTTATTTCAAAATATAATTTTAGTATAATATATGTTGCGTTTTATGTAATCTATTTCTATTAGTTTTGACTATATGTAATAGTGCGACTGTTTTGGTTATAGTTGTAAGTATCAATTATCAGTTTCTACGCCCTATATAAACCCTTTCATTTTAATGTATTGCCGTTATTATGAATAATATACTGTATCATACATCATAATTTATTTACAATATAAGCCACTTGAACGGTACACTATTATTCAGCCATGAATAACTCATCTACCATGGTATTTAAGGTTACTTTTTTTGCCTTGAATAAGCCTATGGGTCAATGGATATTCCTTATTTGTGTAAATCACTAATATGTAACTTATTGTAACGATTTAATAACGTAAATATATTTTTTCCGAATTACTCAAATAAAATAAATTATTTTGTGTTACACAAATTATTGTGTGACCTCATAAGCAGTACATGCCTATTTTGAGAATTACACTTATATTCCAACGAAAAGAAACTATTTTATGAAAATAATGTAGTAAATATCTGTCAAAGGTATTACAAAATCTTCATATGTAGAATGTCCAAGTAATATCCAAACTAAAATATGTTAGGAAAATATGCCTTATTTTGTCATCTTCAGGAAAATACTTTGTTTTAAATTTATCCTGATTATATCAAACAGGCTATTCTCCATAGTTTATTTAGTTATTTTAATTTAATTGTGATAAATATCCCGAACGTTGAAAACTAAATATAAAATTTACTTCGAAATCGCTAACTAATATTTATACTTGAATCTATAATAGAATTTACAATACAACATATGATATGGTAACACATTGTTTCTTATACATAACTCTGTTTTGGTGTAATAATATCGATGTTCACTCGCTGGTCGTTAAACATTTACGTAATTTAAAATCAATTTATTAAGATCTTATTAAATATTTGAGTATTTTCACTATTCCAATACATACCTTAAGTATATTTAAGCCTCATAAATCGATAATTATAATACGATAAAGGCCTAAAATACGATCACCATCAGGAATTCAAAATCAATGTATTCGAAACACATTAATTAAATCTCTTCAACACAATTTGTGAGCGCATATTCGATTAGGATCATAACTGGTTGATAGAGATCAGGTGTAAGTCATCATTACACGAATACAATTTAGTCACGAATGTAATCACATGTCGATAGATTAGATCGAATGATTACATCACGTGATGCCAGGTTGAGATTTTAAGCTACCTATTAGAGTTCTGGATAAAACAGCGAGTGATGCATTTAACGTATTAGTTTATATAATTTGGTAAATTTATCAGGAATTGTAGGTGATATGTATTTAAAAATGCGTATACATTAAGATTACCTCACATTTTGTACATAGCTTGGGACAAACTAAAACTCCAATACCCTACCCTCAAAGGCAACCGTTTTAAACTCCAAAGTACCACATATCCCTGATGGGATCAGAGCTCACGTTTCCCCTAAATATAAAATAGTTCGTGGCCACATATCTGTTACACATGTAACTGATGTATCCAGTCGGACTGGGCCCTTGTACTGACATTATTTAATAATAATCAATTGATAATAATTATGATTACTAAGCTTCTGTTTTAAGGGTAATTAATCAATTAACTAATCGACAAAGGTCATTAGAATTAATAATTCTGTCTTACTAAGTTTCATAAATGCTTTCAGAATGCAGTTATTTGTAACGTAATAAGTGAATCAAAATTCATTAACAAGAAAGTTACCTCATGTAATAAGTAAATGTGTGATAACTATTCTGCAATAAAGTGCTGTTTATTATTATGTAAAACAACAAAAAGTCATTAGAATCAATACTAAGTACGCATTGCATAATTTAAAGCTACTAAGGTCAAGATTTCCTGTCAGTTTTAACTATTATTTAAATACATACAGATATCGAAATCGGACTTTTAATAAATATGATAATTACTGTAGAACATATATTTGATTATTTATTTTAGAAGGTGGATGGGGCATTGTTATAAAAGCACAGTAATGGACGGTTAAATGAAATGTCAAATACTTTACACGTGTATTTCTGACAAGAACACAAACACTTTTCACCGTCCAGTCTGTTTCAACAAGTCAAAACTCCAGTTATAATGACGCCAGGCCTAGAGAGTGCTTGACCTACCCTTGACCTTGTCACACACGATACAAAAACAACTTTGCCTTTAGCTCGCTTGAATATCTCTGTATATCTGAATTATTTAGTTACTGATCAATTGTAAAAATTGGCGTTTGAACAATAGTGTTTGTAATATTGATTTATGAAAATTGTATAGCTTGTGAATGGTTTGTTTTATCTAAATTGTTTATTTCTTAAATGTCAAAAGTATACGATATTTTATAATTTTCACTGTCCACTTAAAATTAAACGTATTTGTAATCTTCTTTCTTTTAAAACTTAATTTTAACGATTGAAAATACCAAAACTAGTTCTCATTATTTTGAGTGAGTATTTGAATGAATAAAACATAACACGGCAATATATAACCACAGCAATATAGAACAAAGTTTCACTGAATGTTACATGTAATAGGATGGAACTTTTTAGGTTTTTATGCGAGGACTTCATTTTTCTGTTAACACATAGTAATGTTATATAATGTATAACTATATTTTTTATTTACTTTGAGATATTTTGTATATGGGCATGAGAGCTTTACCTAGAGGTGATATATTTTAACGAGAGACATATCGTAGATTATTTGATTTTGATACGACATAGGCCTACTATATACGTCAGAGACAGAGACAATTTGGAAATGTGACAAATCTAGTTTATTTTGATAAGTATGAGTGGAGGTCCTAAACATAAATGTCAATAATTTGTATTATATTATTGTCTCCTTATTTAAAAAGGGGAAATACAATTTAATTAAATTGAAAGAAACAATAATAGATATTTTGGATTTATTGATAGTTAAGTGAACAAACTTAGGCAGCTCAACTTATTACTTTACTGTGTTTTGAAAATTTGATTTTTTTGTAATAGTCATTCCAGTATTACCCTAGACGTGTTTATTTAATGTTGGAATGAAAATGAGAAGCATTCATTACTTCCAAGATTCTGTCTGACCATTAAATAATAAAAACACTCTTAAAATAACATACTAATTACACACAGGTAAATCAACTTGTATTAATAACATAAAGCTCAAAATAGTTCTATAGTTAATTAATACAATATAATCTACTAATATTTTCATTGGATTTTCAGAAAAAAGTTACTTTGAAGAGAATTTTTTACACAAAGATTCGACTTAGCTTCAATATCAGATCTTTCTTTGAAACTCTCTTGTAATAACCTTCTTTCTAAGGTGTTTAAGCCTTTCCCAATAATCCTAAGAATATTTTGATTAAAAATTTAATAATATATATATATTGTGAACAATGCTTGGCAGGAAAGTATTACCTTTGTAACAAAAGGTTTTTCTTCCATTATTGTTAATGTTGTAGGTAAATATAATCATTTTTTTTAGCTCATAAATACAGTCTTCATGACGAAAGATTCCCCATTCATTTTATATAATCTTAAATGACAATCGTAAAAAAATGGCCAAACATGAAATTGGAATGTGAGATAAATATAAATGAGTAAATGACTTACATTATTTTTTAGGTACTAGGACAAAAAACATCTTAAAAATGTGTTGTTACTTTTAAAATGTCTTTTAACTCTGATTGGGATCGAAATAAGAACCTTTAGCTTATGATGCTGGGATTTAACCAACTACGTTACCGACCTCTTACTACCTGTATCGGATTGGTAATAATATACAAGGAAATAAATCTGCTTATTTTATATAAGGCCTTAAAGACTGAATATGTAAAACTACTTTAGCACATGTACTTCATAAATGTTTAACTGTTTGGTTTTAGAAATGAGTAAATATAAGTAAAATGAGCTATAAAACAATTATGTATTTTTTAATCATTTACTACCTACTTATCATGAACCCTCCACTACGCGCACGGTGGTTAGGAGCTACCCACAGTCCCATAGACGCACGGTGGTGATGACCTACCCACCATCTCATATATGCACGTGGACTAAGACCTAACCATCCTCCCAAACACGCACGATAATAAGAAACTACCCACCCTCCCATACAAACACGGTGATAAGGAACTACCCACAGTCCCATACACGCATGGTGGTGATGACCTACCCACCCTCCCATGCACACGTGGGGGCTAGGATCTATCCACCCTCCCATACAACATGTGAGAAGCTACACCTTGTTAACTTAATAATGCACTGATATGAATTCAGTAGTTCCTGCAACTTGCAGTAATTGCGAAGTTTTACAATTAATTTAGAAATAAACACTTTTGTTGTGTTGATTATTTAAAAATAATGTTTGATAATGGCTGTATATTATTGAATGATATGTTTATTTACATTGTCAAGGTAAATATTTTAATATGTGCCCAATAATATAATGTATTTTATTGATAAGTATTTCCAAGTTTACATTAAAAATTAATTTGATTCAATCCATTATTAATTTTTATGTAGTTAAGAATGAAGGCCTATTACTACATAGGTTTCATAGTAATTTGCTTTCTACCCTCAACCATGACAACGAATTACGTATATACGATAGGCATTCTTCACCAACGTCACAGACATGCCACCGACTTATAGATGTCATTGCAAAAAACCACGTAAGTGACGATTATGGAACGCACAGTGTCGTACATAAAAATAAGATGAAATTAACAAATCTAGATGTTTTATATTTTAAAATAAACCCTATATTTAAATGGATAAGAACGAGAACGAGATTGTTTTATTTTGCCTTTTTATTGTTATTAATAAAATTAAAATATAGTTAAAAACCTGTAAGCTTTATTTAAATGTAATCAAAAATAAAATGAAGTTGTTCAGTTAAAACGGGGTTGTCATCTGCAGGCAATGGGAAAACCCAACACAAATTAAACGACTGATTAATAATTCATATATTGCCTACTTTGGCTACGTTATCAATAATAAATTAACTAATTTAAAAATATGTGTTCTAATATTGCACGCCTTTGTTTCATTCTATTTAATTTAATTATGTTTAAACATTTGATTACATTTAAATGTGGTACGATAAATTGTTGAATTATTCCATTTAAATGAAGCCTCTTTCATTAATATTACTTTATAAAATACAGTGTATTCGAATAGCAAGTAATGGCTATTACATTTTAATTTATTTTCAAAACCCGTTTTCCTTTATAATGTCTTCTCGGTAGCTTACGAAAAGAATTTTATAATTCTTCTAAGCCTTCAAAAAAATAGGATATTTAAACTAATAGAACGTTAATTTTGTGACTTAATGTATGGCAAAAAAGGTTTCTTATACATACTGTAGGTAACGCAGCTAACGTAAAATGTTTTAAATTATTGTTTATTTTTTATAACAAAAGGCAAGTATTTAGAAAAATATATGAACTATTTTATGATTGTTATGTTCAAATATGATTTACTTCAATGGGAAGTTGTATTGAACATAATTGTGTTGATTTAGGAAATACGTTCCTGCATAGTCAAAAGAAATAAATATATATATATAAAAGGCAAAGCTCTCACTGATTGACTCACTCATCACTAATTCTCCAACTTCCCATGTAGGTAGAGAGCTGAAATTTTGTAAACTGTTTCTTTAGAACTTAAATAGGACAACTAAAGTATTTTCATCTTGATAAAGTACTCCTAAGGGGTATAAAGCACCCTTAAAAGATTGGTCCATAAGGATAACATTGGGTTGATTTTAGTAAATTAATAACAGCTGTTTTGTAAATAAATAAACATGTCTATTTTGAATGTTTGACATTATACTATTTAATATTTTACTATGAGTTTAATCTTCAGCTGTTAAACAAAAATAAATGAAATGAACACTCTTGAAATAGGCTAAATAGGTGGCAAAGCAATTAGTGTGACTGAGATACTGTACCGAAAAGTAATATTGTAATTTTACGTTATATAGTTAATGTACCGATTTTTGTATTGAATAGTTACATGCCGAGGCCGAAGGCCGAGGTGTATCGAGCGTAGCGAGCGTCGGGGTTGGCACGCGAAGCGTGCAGGGGTGTCCCCTAGTCTGTATATAAAAAGATAAAGATTCGAAGAGGGATATTAATTTTTTTTTTATTTAATAAATCCTTTTGATATTTTATCATATCCTTACACACTGTATATTATTTCCCATACACTAAATCCCATTTATCATTAGAAAAATTAAGTATCCCAATTATTGACATTTAAATAATTTAAGAAATTCTCAAATATTCCAATAAAATGCTTTATTATGTGAGGCCTTTCACCTAGAATGTAGGCATCGTCAGACATCAACATAAAATTCTATGTTTGATTATAAATAGAATTTTATGTTCATGTCTGACGATGCCTACATTGTAGGCGAAAGGCCTCACATAATAAAGCATTTTATTGGAATATTTGAGAATTTCTTAAATTATTTACAATTTCCAATAAAGAACTCAAAGAGGAAATTAATGACATTTAGTTTTGAAAAGAAAGAATAAAATTGCCGTCAATATATTTTCAAAACTTGTAAGATTTCTTATATTTATAAAATTACATGGGTATCTATGTCATTTAAACACCTAAATAGATGACCAAAACATGTATGATTACTGGAATAAACACTGCAGATAACTCCAAGATTGGGGAGATTCGCTCAAGCGACTCTGCACACTGTATGAATTATTCAAGGCGCTTGTAAAAACATTTCGCTGATTGATATTCATGCCAAAGTGGCAGCCGCTGGGGCCGAATACATTATTTTGAGTGGGGGTGGTTTTTCAGAGGAAGGGAGTCCCTAATCCACCCCCAATAACACTCAACATACCCTCTCTCAAGGCTTAATTATTTTTCGTAATCTACATGGTGGTGAGCAAAGTAGAGTATGTTTCAGCTGTAACTTGTTTAAAACATTTAAATTATGTGTAACTTTTTATGATTGCTAAATATCCGTTGATTCAATGCTTTAGTTCGTAAAATGCTTTATCATGTACGTAGAAGAAATTCCGTTCAAGCAATTAATTGTAAATATTTAACTATTTGTTGCTATAATAAATTATGAATGGTTTGGTTTATAATATTCAAGACCTCAATAAATCTAAATTCCATTGTAATATTAAGATGACTGACTATTTAATAAATCATTTTTCGAGAACACATATCTAAGGAAATGTGAAGAATAAGTTGTTTTTCTATAAACTTAAAAACTATACATTATGGCTAAAATTAATTAACCTATTTAAACCATCACTCAGACACCAATTTCATAGCAATAATTAATAAGTTTCGTTGATATATTAAGTGACTACATAAATGATCACTATGAACTGCATAATGCACTTATTCTCGGTTAATTTAATTTTAAATCTTTGCTACTTTGCTTAGTATTATAAAATAAGATATAATACTTTAAATATACACTTTACTTGGACGTTTTTCAAACAAACGGCTCTTGTCTCAGGAACTATTTGTAAACAGTAAAATATAAATAAATCGCAATCACCACATTATATGGGATTTAATAAAGTATACTTTTCCTAACACTACACAGTATATAAATAAAATAGAACATCTTTGGGATAATATGAAATTCATTAACGATTTCAGTTTGGTTAGCTCAGTCTATCAGGACTTAATACTAATTATAACTAAATATAAATCCATCACATATAAATAAATACCATTAACAATTGGCTGTACAAGGAATCACAAGTATAATACGTACAACATTTCTTACTTTATACATCTGTTCCACACCCTTCCTGGTACCCTTCATCGGGTGAGTTCCTTGAGAGGACACGCTTGAGTGCTGTCACGGGTGGAAGTACAGGCACTCCTCTCTGCCACACTCGAAGGGTCTTGGCACTAGGATGTGGTGGGTTCGTAGGAGAGATTCCGGGGCTAGTTGTCGGGATGATAGGAAGGCCGTAGTCTGGAGGATATCCTTCTAGTGCTCTAGAATAATCATCCTCGACCGACATACCATCGATGATGGGAGTCTTGTCGTTCGAGTCATATCCAAAAGTAGAGCTCGATGTCCTTTGCAGGTCTCCTGTAACTCCTTGATCCCAAACTCCAGATGGGTATAGCGAATCGTTTGCCCTGGAATACTCGCCACTAGATGGTCTCTGTTGTAAAGAAGCCTCGTCACTTTCATAGTCAGGCCGCTTAGTGTCATTGATTAGATCTGGGTTGGAAGCCGGATTGATAAACTGTGGATTGATTATGCTCCCTCCATAGTTGGCAGAGTATGAAACTTCACTTCTGGGTGGTTTTTGGACAGGATTAAGGTTCAGCTCTGTAGGGATGGTCTTCTTCTCTGTAAAACCAGCACTATCAGCTGTCACTGGAGAGGTCGGTTTTGCGGAGCACCCTACATTTCCATTGGGCACGGTTTCTATTTGGTTTGGAGTCTTTGTGTCTACGATTGATGTCCTCCGGATGCGGATCAGAAGGAAAAATATCACTATGAGGATAAAGAGAATGAGAATTACTAAGGCAGCACTTAGTCCGGCAATTTGGCCACTCCCTAAGGTCGCCATCCCAGCTACCCTTTGTGTAACATGTAACGTATAGTTTGCTTCTACATTTCCAGCTCTATTTTCAGCTAAGCAATTAAACTCCCCGGAGTCTGCTTCCTGTGCATTAGTCAATATCAAAGTACTTCTCCTCTCAAAGTCTCCACTCTCAACAATAAACACTCTTTGATAAGAACTAAACGCTGAATTATTTAGTAGGTGTCGACCATTCCAGTACCAGTTCACGTGGGCTGGTGGAACTGAGTCTACCCTGCACACAATCGTTGCATTATCACCCATAGTAGCCTCTACATACCGTGAGTCTAGTCGGATCTCCGGCTTACAAGCAAAGTCATCAATGTCTAATTCAGTAAAGGATCGTCCTAAAACACGGTCCGGACCCCCTATACATGTTGGTGAAATTGGATAAGGGATGTTATTATCAGTCAACCACAGTTTAGCTTCTCTTAAATGACAGTCACACACCCATGGATTGTCATGCATCTCAACTCCATGAAGTCTACTGAGCCTTTCAACAGTCTTAGGCCTCAGCTCTCTCAACCTGTTACCATTAAGTTTTAAGGTCTCTAACAATTCAACACCTTCAAACGCTTTTGGAGCAATAAACTGTAATTGACAGTGGGAAAGGTCAAGTTTTATGAGGTTAGGTACTGTTTGGAATGCGTGACTATCCACTTTTTGAATGGGGTTGTGAGCAAGAGTCAGATCTCTGAGAAAAGGAACATCATTAAAAGTAGACGATGGAATAGAAGTTAAAAGATTGAACGATAAGTCCAGCTCAACTAGATTCTTCAACCCTTTTAAAGCTTGAGGATCAATCTGACCAATTTTACAACTACGGATATAAAGTCTTTGTAAGTTTAAAAGATTTATTCTGTCAAAAGTGTAACGTGGAAGGATCTGCAGATTGTTTCCGGATACGTCTAAGACTTGGGTAGCTGGTTCAATACTATCTGGAATGGTAATCAGTCCTCGATCCAAACACTCAACAGCCTGTTTTCCTCCTTTCCATTTACATTGACAGACGCTGGGGCAGGAACCAGAGTTTGCGGTGGCAGAAGCTACAAGAAGAATAAACAGGAACAAACAGCACGGCATCGTGGGAAAAGGGTTATGGCTAGAAGTGGTAGCGTGTGGAGCGACAAGGTGGTACAAGGGTCAGCACGCAAAGTACCATTGATCGAAAACTAATGAGGAAATGTGGCAGGTGTGTGACAAGCTGTCAACGCCTCAACTAGCAAAGTCGGCCAGTCACTGTGAAACTGGGTGAAATTTCTCCTAGAAGAAGCGCACTAAACGGAAACGACCCACATCCACTGGCCAACACTGTGCATTGATCACTTTCCTTAACGTTATAAACAGTAATCACACTTTTATGCTTTTTAAAAATAGGCCATCACTAAAAAGCACTATTATTGATTTTTCTAATAATTTATAAATTATTTACATGGATTTTATAGTTGAATTAAATAAAAATTTTACTGAAAAAATAAATAGTACTAAACTGGTCACATTAGAAATATAATAGCACCAACACTGTTATCCATGGACAGGAAAGGAGCGCTCCGCACTGGTCCGAGAAGACTCCGAGAGGAGGCAAACCATCACACAACACTAATATTGATTGGGGTCAGTCGACATGAAACGATACTAACACGACCGTGATGGCGTCTCGGCACACACTGAGGCTGAGGACGCTCGGAGGTTAGAGCGCCTCCAGCGGTGGCGTCACGAACTACCTCCCACCCTCCCACCCATCAACCAAACACCGGTCGCCGATTTTTCACACTAAAGTGAGCCTTGGCGATCGATTCCCGTCAACTGTATGCAGCTGATAGATGTATTCTTGAATGGATCACTACGTAATTGCCTCCTCGTTAGCTTCCTTCTTCTCCTTCCCTCCCCAGATTATTTACCCATCCTTCTATTACAAAATGTGTCAACGAGAGCTTAAGTACTTTGTTGAGGAGTTTTTATTGCAGAATCCAGGAGGAATTTCATGCTAAATTTTTACTTGCTTGATGAAAAAACTTCTAATGACGTATAAAAAATTCGTATTCGAAGCAATTAATTTCGCTTACTGCATTCCAATACAAAAAGGAAAATCTAATACTTCCGGGAAATGTATTTTAAAGTGAATTCTTTTATGTTGGTTGTTGGTAACAGATTTCATAAAACTCACTATAATAAATAAGTACATTAATTATTATTTAATGCATTACAAGACCACCTCAATTAATATATATATATATATATATATATATATATATATATATATATATATATATATATATATATATAAAGTACTGTAGTTATTTTGTTTAAAAAATATATAGATACAGAATTAACAAAATTACACAATTTATGAATACAAACAAAGATTTTTTTACTAAATATTAAAAGCCGATTCCTTAGACTGTTTAGTGTTCTTTGTACCAATGGTAACATTTGATTAAAATTCTTTAACGCAAAGGACATGGATTAGTAAATTATTTTTCCTTTATATTTAAGGTATGTACGATTTGTTTAGAAAAGAACCACTTTTAAAAGAACTGGTTTTTTGTAACAGTTTTGCAAAATGTTACTATTTACCCTAAAAACAGCTAATAATTTAATATCACTATAATAGTTTGGATATTGGAGAGTAATAAAGGTTAGATTCTAGTAGTTTGTCGTATTTTTATAATATAAAATACAATTTGAAATTCAATATAAAATTTTATTTTGGTTTCACCAAAGCTGAACAACATTCTTTTAAGAGAAGAAACACTATAAGGTAGCTTACTTTTTTCATCAGCCAATAAACTGTTTAAGCAATCAGTGTTAGGATTCAAAACTACTTTGACAAATTATAATTTACTAATGATCATTTTATTATTGCTTTTGTTTATTCCAAAACTTGTCAAAGTATGCACATGATTTTTTTTACTATATTAATTGTATTATAATAATAGTTTCTTTTCAAACGAGTATCATATTGTATGCACTTCTTGAAACCGTACAGATGAAATTAAATAGATCAATGCCGGCTTGGTGGTTTAGTGGCTAAGGCTTCGGACTGCGGAGGGCATTTTCAAGGTTCGAATCCCCTCTAAGCCAACGGTTGGTACTTCACTCGTTGAATAAAATGACGAGTTCTGTTGGCCCTTGTCAACTAAAAAAAAATATAATAATAAAAATTAGGTCATTTTGGATCAATTGCAATTTTTAGGAATAACTTTTAAGCTTTTGTCTACAAAATACTTATTTTTAAGTAAACAAAATATGCACCTCAAACAGAACACGAATATCAAGTTGCTTGATTAAATACGCATATAAAGTAAAAGCTTCTCAAGATGTGTACAATAATAACGTTTTACAAAAATAAGACTTAAGTTACCTATTAAATTGAAATATCACTGTACCTGTACTGTATTAGCTTCATACAGAATAAACCTAGCACGGTAACATGAACTCTATATAGATTATAAATATGAAATAAGTATTTGGTAACAAGCTAAACAAATAAAACACTTTAAACTATTCATATTATGGAACCAAACAAAACTATAAAAATGTTCTTCTACATGATTTACGGAAGATAGTTCTCCGGGGGAATGCCAGTCATGTGTGACATCAATGATATTTCCCACAGGCTATTCTTTCAAACTCCGCAGATAACCTTTTACTTGGCAAAAGGGATTCAACTGCAGTCCTATCAAAAGTCTAGACACGAATCCAATAACTGGGAATTGGCGGTTTTCATTTCTGTGGCGGAGTCTGTAGTTGTATATCACACATATTGAGCACTGTTTGTATTGGATTGTTTGTTTTGGTAGAGCGTGTTACCAATTTGGACGACGCCTCGTGAAATCCATATGTGATGGAAGTTTTAACTTTACGTATGTATTTCCGTGTGTAACCCATTTTTATAAATGTTCAATATATACGTTAATATTGGATTATTTTATTGAAATATTTGTAACAGAAAAAATAATATACAGAAAGTCACGCATAAATGGGTAGTCACTCTTACTTAAACATATTTCTTTCCCTTAAATGTTAAATAATTACAACGACGTATTTTTAAGGATTGTACCTTAATATAATTAATGTACCTTAAATTATATAAATAATACATTAAATACATGCAAATTTGTTTAGCATGATAAATAAAGGAGGAGTGCAGTTTCTTTATAAAGTACAAAAGGGTTGTCTTTACATGAGTGATATGAACAAAAAATCTACAATTTATAGTTTTAGAAGTAGTAAGTTTTCGAAGCTGTAACAGCAGCAATTTAAGTTTATTAAGAATATTACTTAAATTTACTTTAATCAATCATTACTCACAATTCAAAACAGCAGCCTTAATCGTTATTTGGATATGTGGTTCAAGAGCTAAAATATAAAGTTCCAGTTAAGATATGTGAATTCAAAAGGAATATGTGTACTTGAAAGTCTGAACACAACTGTTATCTAATTATTATTTATTTATCTATACCGATCGTCATAAATTGAGTGTCGAGTTTCCAAATAGATTTACAGTATACAAAAATTTTCAGTACATTATATTTTTGATGTTTTTGTTTATCTTCGCTTGCCAGTCATCATGACCTAGAGGCTTGTTCGTAAAATCTTAATCAACGTGAAAACAATAAATTGGTAACTCAGGTGGAGATTCGAATCTTGGAAGCTGTTCCGCTTAGTCTAAACATTTAGCTAAAGATTCAGCTGGTGATTTGAAATTTATATAAAAAATATTACTTGTTAAATTAAAGTTAAAGAATATGATACCTATCGTAAATTACTATCTTCCACACAGACTTGTCGCTACAGTATTTAATATAGAGTAGAATAACGTTAAGGTACGAGAGTAGGAGTAAGTTGGGGGTGATGTGAGGGCTGTGGGAAGGGATGGAAGTGGTAGGAGTGATTGAGACAGGGGGAGGAAACAAGACGGTGATGAGGAGTTATGTAGGGTCTTTGGGGAGGTCTTTTACACAAAGAACTTATCCAAGCATAAGGCTATCGATCTAACTTCAACTCTGCCATCTGCCTCGCATCCCTCCTGTGGCACTGATTACTTAATTACTTTTGAGTAAAGCTTCTGTTCGATGAAAATTAATACGTAACAAGTTCTGTGACTTAGACGAAACATTTTTCTATAAATGGGTTTACTTTAAAATGCAACTAAAAATGTAACACGTTAACTAAGAAAGTTCAAGATATATACATTAGTTACGCCTTTACCTATATATTGAATAAAACTTAATCATTGTTTACTATTAATAAAATACCTTTAACACATTTTTTCATAATTTGTTCTACGTTGTACATTTCAACTACTATGAAGTCATCTTCAGGTACATGTAGGATTAAACAGTATAAATAAACCAATTATGATGTCCAAAATTCACACCTGTTGTATTGATAGTATTTATATTTGGAATGAATAATTTGCAACTTTTAATAATATTACAAAAAGTAAATTTTTATAAATGCTGTGTCTGTCATTTATTATGAAATTGGATTGTTTTATGCATTTTTATAAATTTTTAGATGTTTTATACAAATTGCATAGAACAATCAAAACTTGTTATTAAATGACCAACACACAATTTATAAAAATTTACTTTTTGAAAGATTATTAAATTTTACAAATTAATTGTGCCAAGTATACAACAGCTGTTAATAATTTGAAATTCATAATTGGTTTATTTATATTTTTTTATAACCTACGTGTACCTGAAGATGACTTCATAGAAGTTGAAATGTACATCGTACAACAAATTATGAAGAAATGTGTTAAAGGCATTCTATTAATAATATTTTGTTTTACTATACACCTTCTAGATGCTTCAATATAACTATTGTTTTCATTCATTGGTAATATTATTTGGAGATAATTTTAGCTTTTATTTTTTATAAAGGTAATACTGTTTTGGAATTCTCTAGATTTAGCAGTTACTTGGTAATAGTTGTGTTTAGTATTAGAAGTATAAGTCGATCAATAGTAATGCCAGACATTGTTTATATGCCTTATAGTGGTTACAGTATAACATATAAAAGAGTGTCATGGAAAACATAATACAACATTTTAATTTTGGAGGATAATAAATAACAGATTCTGAACCCCACAAGCATATTGTTATATTACTGGAATTAATTACATCATTTAAAACATACCAGGAGTTTTCTTTAAATAATTTTTTAATATACATTTTCAATGTCTTTTGGTTTTAATAAAGATTAAAATTAGGTTACTAAAGAGTAAAAGTAATGTTTGATATTTAATTAATGTTTGTAACAATTTATTGCTGACAAGAAAAGAATTGGCTATTTACATCTTTTAAATGTTTACAATCGTAGTCTTCGTGAAAATGAGTTTTATATCCCATTTGTCTTATTCTTTCTTTTTTATATTCGTAAGACGCTGATCGACAAGAAATGGGTAAATATGAATTTTGTATGAGTGTGATAAATGTATATGAGTGAGCATGATCATTAATACAAACTAAGGCCGATTATTACTTATAAAATGTCATTAAATAATAGCACAGTGAAAAATCAACATCTGTAGTATTGGCAGTCTTGGTGTACGTTTTGGTTTTTTTCGTTTTCGGATATTTGTGTGAGGGATGCGTGTACTATGTGATAGTGTTTCGTAGTCAGCCTGGGGGTTGCACAATTATGTTCTCGTTTAGCAGAGAACGCATTAAAACCATCATTTGGAAACACCCTTTTATATCTCAAGGGTGTGCGTAAAAGTAATACATATTGCTTTATCAGTAAGCACAGTCTTTGAAAGTAGCAGCAATATCAGTGTTTTTTTTATTCGCAGGAGTGTTGAACAACTCTGTATATCTGCAGCCTGGGTGAAAGTAGTACATATTGCTATATCAGTAAACAAAGTTGTTGAAAGTAGCATCAATATCAGTGTTTGTTTATCCGCAGGAATGCTTAACTACTCTGTATATCTGAAGGGTGGGTGAAAGGTGGTCATATTGCTATATCAGTAAATAAAGGTGGTTAAAGTAGCATCAATGTTAGTGTTTGTTTATCCGCAGGAGTGCTGAACTACTCTGTATATCTAAAGGGTGGGTGAAAGGTAGTCATATTGATATATCATTAAGCAAGGTTGGTGAAAGTAGCATCAATATCAGTGTTTGTTTATCCGCAGAAATGCTAAACTACTCTGTATACCTGAAGGGTGGGTTGAAAGGTAGTCATATTGCTATATCAGTAAACAAAATTGGTGAAAGTAGCATCAATATCAGTGTTTGTTTATCCGCAGGAGTGCTAAACTACTCTGTATATCTGAAGGGTGGGTGAAAGGTGGTCATATTGCTATATCAGTAAATAAACATATAGGTGGTTAAAGTAGCATCAATATTAGTGTTTGTTTATCCGCATTAGTGCTGAACTACTCTGTATATCTGAAGGGTGGGTGAAAGGTAGTCATATTGCTATATCAGTAAACAAAGTTGGTGAAAGTAGCATCAATATCAGTGTTTGTTTATCCACAGGAGTGCTAAACTACTCTGTATATCTGAAGGGTGGGTTGAAAGGTGGTCATATTGCTATATCAGTAAGCACAGTTGGTGAAAGTAGCATCAATATTAGTGTTTGTTTATCCGCATTAGTGCTGAACTACTCTGTATATCTGAAGGGTGGGTGAAAGGTAGTCATATTGCTATATCAGTAAACAAAGTTGGTGAAAGTAGCATCAATATCAGTGTTTGTTTATCCGCAGGAGTGCTAAACTACTCTGTATATCTGAAGGGTGGGTTGAAAGGTGGTCATATTGCTATATCAGTAAACAAAGTTGGTGAAAGTAGCATCAATATCAGTGTTTGTTTATCCACAGGAGTGCTAAACTACTCTGTATATCTGAAGGGTGGGTGAAAGGTAGTCATATTGCTATATCAGTAAACAAAGTTGGTGAAAGTAGCATCAATATCAGTGTTTGTTTATCCGCAGGAGTGCTGCACTAAGCTGTATATCTGAAGGGTTTGTTAATGTACATTCTGTGTTCGTTTGTGCACTGTTTGATTAGTAATATTATTATAGTTCAAATATGAGACGTTGACATAGGTTTTGCTTATATAAGGTGAATATTAATAATTACTTAAGTGATATATGAGTGTGAATGTCCTGTGTGGACTTCTTACTAACTATAGTAGCTCTATCCTAGAAAACAGTTGTTTATCATTGCTCTACAGCCAGATAAACTAAGGAACCAAAAGATTTACGTGGAACAAAGTTGTATTATTCTGACTTTCAGTTAATGACAAGTGCGTTACTAAATGTTGTTCCCTAAACAAAGTTAAGACTGTGACTACCAACAACCAACATGGACCTGACTTATAATTGAAAAGAGTTTAATGATTTATTTCATTAACTGTAAATTTTTCTTGGTTTCGATAAGTAAATACTTGCTCCCGGGTAAGTTCTAATATTAACTACAATTAACTATCATTTGGGAATAAAACTATCTAGATAGATTCTTTACAAACTTATGTTGACTGCATGGACACATATTGTAAAAAATTAAATATAGTAGTTTTAATGTTATTAAAATATTCATTATTATTTTATATATATATTAATTTAGATTGTTTATCAGGATATTAGTCAGTTAAAACAAAAACTTATCTAGTAGCATAGTTACGATTAGATTTGACAATTACAGCATAAAGATGTGTGTTTGTTTTATATGTGTAATAAAGAACCATCACTTGGAGTGGGGCTCTTTACTGCAGTGTCAATAGTCATTTGTTAAAGTTTTTAATGAGGGTAGCTTCAAGTTCCATGTGTTTGTGTATGCTTTTTGATTAAAAATATAGATTCTTCAATTGTTATAAACATAAATGTGAACTTTGTGTTGGTGTTTATTACCAAATAGCGTGTTTTGTACTCACCAGTAAACTATGATGGTATGGTTTTGTTGAGTATAGCATTATTAGATATGTTTGTAAATGATATGTAACAGAGTATCATTAATAACCGAGATTTCGATGCGTCAGTTGATTTTTGTATATAGGTTTTTGTTTATGAGTTGTTTCATGTAGCATCAATCAATAACTGTGTCACTTTCCTGCCTATATGAAAGTGGTACCTGTAGTTGTGTGCATGTCAAAAGTGAGTGGAAGTAACGTATATAGCTGAGTTTGGGGCCTACGTTCGAATTGACGTCAGCAGCATTGTATGTTGAATTGGCGTTAATATAATATGTGTTCATGGGAAAGTGAGTAAAAGTAACGTATGTAGCTGAGTTTGGGCCTACGGTCGAATTGACGTCAGCAGCATTGTATGTTAAATTGGCGTTAGTATAATATGTGTTCGTGGGAAAGTGAGTGGAAGTAACGTATATAGTTGAGTTTGGGCCTACGGTCGAATTGACGTCAGCAGCATTGTATGTTGAATTGGCATTAATATAATATGTGATCATGGGAAAGTGAGTGGAAGTAACGTATATAGTTGAGTGTGGGGCCTAAGGTCGAATTGACGTCAGCAGCGTTGTACGTTAAATTGGCGTTAGTATAATATGTGTTCGTGGGAAAGTGAGTGGAAGTAACGTATATAGCTGAGTTTGGGCCTACGGTCGAATTGACGTCAGCAGCATTGTATGTTGAATTGGCGTTAGTATAATATGTGTTCGTGGGAAAGTGAGTGGAAGTAACGTATATAGTTGAGTGTGGGGCCTACGGTCGAATTGACGTCAGCAGCGTTGTACGTTAAATTGGCGTTAGTATAATATGTGTTCGTGGGAAAGTGAGTGGAAGTAACGTATATAGTTGAGTGTGGGGCCTACGGTCGAATTGACGTCAGCAGCATTGTATGTTAAATTGGCGTTAGTATAATATGTGTTCGTGGGAAAGTGAGTGGAAGTAACGTATATAGTTGAGTGTGGGGCCTACGGTCGAATTGACGTCAGCAGCATTGTATGTTAAATTGGCGTTAGTATAATATGTGTTCGTGGGAAAGTGAGTGGAAGTAACGTATATAGCTGAGTTTGGGCCTACGGTCGAATTGACGTCAGCAGCATTGTATGTTAAATTGGCGTTAGTATAATATGTGTTCGTGGGAAAGTGAGTGGAAGTAACGTATATAGTTGAGTGTGGGGCCTACGGTCGAATTGACGTCAGCAGCGTTGTACGTTAAATTGGCGTTAGTATAATATGTGTTCGTGGGAAAGTGAGTGGAAGTAACGTATATAGTTGAGTGTGGGGCCTACGGTCGAATTGACGTCAGCAGCATTGTATGTTAAATTGGCGTTAGTATAATATGTGTTCGTGGGAAAGTGAGTGAAAGTAACGTATATAGCTGAGTTTGTGCCTACGGTCGAATTGACGTCAACAGCATTGTATGTTAAATTGGCGTTAGTATAATATGTGTTCATGGGAAAGTGAGTGAAAGTAACGTATATAGCTGAGTTTGGGCCTACGGTCAAATTGACGTCAGCGGCATTGTATGTTGAATTGGCGTTAGTATAATATGTGTTCGTGGGAAAGTGAGTGGAAGTAACGTATATAGTTGAGTGTGGGGCCTACGGTCGAATTGACTAAAGCAGCATTGTATGTTAACTAATAAAATGTATGTTATATTGCATGCCAACTGCTTACAGAGGTTGAGTGAAAGTCTCTTGCTAGTTATAGGTATCAAAGTAAAAGTGGAGTCAACACCCAGAGGTATTGTTTGTAACTAGCCGTCTATTACAACACTTGGATACATAATTTAAGTACTGTGCATTTTTATTAAATTGTAGATGTGATGCATAAATTATATGGATATAAGTGGTATGCGGGATGTGGGTATGCAAACGTTGCAGATCCAATGCAATGAAAGTTTATCAATAGTTATGTAACGATAGTATGAAACAGTTATTTCAACATGTGATGTATGAGTGGAAGTAAAGACTTCTAAAAGCTGTGATATTAAAAGGGGTTTGAGGCACACAGTAAGCACACAACCAAATGAACCTCTGTCGATTTCCTTATACTCCTGCATGTACTTAACTATGAAAACACCTCATTGCAGCAGCTTGATTTGTGGTATAGAGCGTTTACACTAAATTTTTTAAACGTTTCTAACTGTTTCTATCAAATATGGTTTTTATCTTTAGAAATAGGCCCAACTATATTGATCTAAGTTTTAATTAGTGTGTCTAGTGTTATTTCTACTTTCTTTTCATAGAAGAAAAAACAATTCCTAATATACTCTACAATTTATTAAGGGTTGAAACAGGTTTTATATAACCTATTTACACAATCGTAATCCGGGTAGGACCATGTCTGGTCCACAGTGACTCTGTGGATTGAGTAGCAGAGTGTGTCGCCCTGAAGATGAGTGCTGCAATGTGCTCGAAACGTCGGCAATTTGTACATAGTGTACATAATAACCAGACACGGTCCAACCTGGATTACGATTGTGTAAATAGCTTGAATATCGACCGTGGAAGTCTCCATACGAAGGTTTTATATATGTTGTGAATAAGTGTTGTGAGTGTAGCCTTTGTTACTATCCAAGGTTGACGTATTTAACCACAGTTAGCATTTAACCTACTATTATACTTTTATAAAATGAGCAATATGTTTATTAAAATAAAGACTGAAAGGAGGTGAGATTATTTTGATCTATTAAACATCCATATTTGTCGGCGTGGTGGCTCAGTGCCTAAGGCTTCGGACTGTGAAGGACAAGGTCCAAGGTTCGAGTCACCACTAAGGCAACGGTCGGTACTTCACTCGTTGAATAAAGTTCACGCACAGGCCTTCTGGCCCATGTGAGCTAACGAGTCATGTTAAAAAAAATATTGTTTCTTCGGTTTTTTTATCATATCAAAGCAATGTCCTTTTTCTGAGTTACAAGCAAATTATGATTTGCTTAGTAGCATGAATGATGTATTATATATTACACATATTTTAGCACAAGTATTTTATGTTGAATTGTTTTGTTTGATAATAAACATATTTGAAGCCTAGTGTCACTTTTTATCCAACGCTTTGTGGAAGAAAACGACAGATCATGAAAATGAAAAGACCTTTCAGTTATCTTTAGATACATCACTCTCCGAACATTTCCGGCCGTAATTTGGGATATCTGATGGTTACTTTAAAAGGACTACGAATTACTAAAATGTAATTTTTATTTGATAATGGAACTGTTTAAGATTTACTTTTTCACCTACTCTAACTGACTTATAGGGGGCTTTAAAAAATTTGTATGTGCGCGCATTACTTAAAATTCTCCTGCCCTCTCAAAATTTAAACTGTTATTTGGACAATATTTAATACAAATGCACTGTCTAATTAGAGACATTTCTTATATGAATCCTTTTCAAGAAGTAATGACACATAAATACAATAGGGTCAGCAGTAGTTCAACCCAACTACTACATTGATTACTCTATATATTTCTTAGAAATGTTCAATGGAATGCTTTTCTTTGGTGATCAAACATTAATTATTGTATAAATTTAATTGTTTGTGCTTTTTCGTACAATAGCGTCAAAAAGGCTTATTATGAGTACTGCAAATCGCATTTCATAATCAGACTATTTTATGAACTAACATAAAATATCGTGTGATTATAAACATGGATATCAATTATTTACTACAGTAAATTTTTTAACAATATTTTAATAAAAATATATGGAATTTATGTGAACACGTTTTCATTTATTGTTGGTATATTATTTTATAGCAAAAAACGCTTTGATGATTAACTGGGTACAAAAGGTTAATTTTTTATATTAATTTACGTGTATATAATTAATTATAAAATTGTTAAAGTTGAAAGTGGCATTAATAATCTATTTATTATAACAATTGTAGCTATAATCATATAACTGGTATTGTAATAATTGTAGCTATATGCATAAATAATTGGATGTAGTAAGACCCATTAGAAGACAATGTAAATTTTAATCACCACGTGGGGCTCTGGCGATGCTCATGAATGTTAATTTTATACTAAATCCTATAATTGTTCATATAACAAAATTGCTAATTGGCCGAGCCAGGAAATTGGAGCTTTGTCGTTTCGACTGCTACGTTCTCAGTACAGGTTTTCCAAAAACTTTCAAGGTCATTTGTATACTGAAATATAACATATTTATTAATATGTATATGATATATTAAAAATATAAGTTACACTTCCAAACCGTATACAAAAATACTTAACCTATGATAAAAATGTAATTAAATTAATTTTTGAAATACGTAGATGTATATCTGGAATAGAATTATAATGTTTCACGTAGAAAGTTATATATATATATGATTTAGGTATTTCTCAGAATAGAACTAAAATATTTGATAGTATAGATTATATTACGGTTTTACTAATTTTTAAAAAGTTAAAGCACATATAATTTGATTATTGGTGCCTGAAAAAAGAAAAATTTAAGTCAACAATCATAATAATAGACAAGAAAAAATTATAAAATTTATTTCAAAAACATTAGACACTATCATTATACTTATTTTCACAATGATACATAAACAGCTGGCACTGTGATAACTTCTAAAATAATATTGAAAACATTTACTTTAGTATTGACGGTCCTTAGCCAAACTATCGATTCCGATCAGCCTCATTTTATTCTTAAATGTCCCAAAACATTGGATAAAATCAGTCTAAAGTCACAGTCTGGCTATTTGAATTCTAATTAAAAAAGAAAAAAAACATTGTTATATTTTATGCTATAAGCACTGTTCCTAAATATAAACAGTAAAATACCTGTACTTTATTTACCTTTACTCATATCAGCTACATAGTGAGGTTATGTATTGTATAGCCCTATATATTACATAGCATTTCACCTACAGAAGTATGATCATTCATTTTAAAAAAGTACTCAAATCTTAAAATGATATTACATTTGCATTTATTCCTTTACATTTTTTTCCCACAGACCTACATTTAAAGAGAGATTAGTTCTTATAACGTTATAACTGCCATAACACTTTTTTGGGATTGTATTATATAATGTGTAAAACAGTTAAATGTTAATATCCTATACCACTAAGGTGTAAGCCGGGTTTTTAGATTAAAAAGGAAAATTTTAAAAGTCCTGTGACAAATTTTAAAATGCTGTCACCATATTAAAAAACGTTAAAGAATAAATAACAATAAGCAAAACAATATTGATTTTACCATAGTAATTGTAAGTTTTGTTTTACCGGAAGGGCTTATAATATCCATTATCAGCACATTTCATAGTTGTGGATGGTGCCTGAGATTGGAAGCTTTGTTTATGAAAGGCCACATTTAATTACTAAATATTACTTATGTGTTTGACTCCTTTATAAAGTTAAGACTATTTTATCAAACTATTGCAGTTTAGGTACATCTTAACCTTTCACATATAATTTATAAAAGTATACAGTAATAGTTTTATGGAATAAAAAGTTACAATATATAAAATGTTACTTGGCCAATACAATTTATATTCAATAAAATATTATGCTATCAGCAAAAACATCAATAAAAAAGTAAATGATACATAAAAAAACTAGACTATATACTGAAGGAGTTAATATATGTAAAACTTTGGCAGGAATAGAGAGGAAGTAATTTTAAGGAAATGTATGGTCACCCTCTTTTGGAGTAAGAGGATTGGGTCGGCGGGTTTTGCAAACCTGACAAAATAAGAGTGGAGCTCGAGACACGAAGACCATTCAGCAGCACGCTAGCTATTGATCTCAGTGGCCTTTTCTCGCATACATTCAGAGTAAATGGCCTTCACTTTATAGCTGATTTCACAGACGAGTGTTCAAGACAACTCATGAAAAAAATAACAACTAAAACGTACTGATTAATGAAGATGTAATTACTTTAAAATGGTACATACTTTTATTTAGCTGAAATAAGTGACTCAGAACTATATCAATATACTACAATGAGTAAATACAATACGCTGGTACCTAGAATTGTTACATACGTACTTAAATATGAATATATACAATTTACTTACTTTAACTAAATAGATCCAATTAGAAAACAATGATACTATCAAACTGCGGTCAAATATGACTAGAGTCACAAAACAAAACATGTTAACTAAAACAAACTGCATGATCAGTGCAGATAGTTGGACTAAATCTTTGCTATTTATAATTGTAGATACTAATAAATAAATAGAAGCCTAAGAAAATAAATAATAGACAGCAGTATTAATTGAAGAATCAAATTTAAAATCTTTTAACATTTTAAGACTTACTCTGGCCCATCCTGTTTTGGAGCCCTAGACTATCATTTCGATGGCTTTACCGCTTATTTTTGTAGCCTTATGGTCCTAATTAATATTTTTAATTAATTAAAATAACAGAATAATTATTTTGTTCTAAGTAATCATTACAACAAGTAAGTAACAAGGTTAAGGAATTACAGCTGATAAATATAAAAATATAACAATACTTAAACTCAGGCCTTTATGTAAACGATTAACGTATTTTATGTCGAGTAGACTCTTGTATTATGAGCATGCCTCCTCAGGCTATTGCCATTCTCTAACATACATCACATCTCCCATTCTTGTTTAACAGTTATTTTTTATGTTTTATCTGAAATCGTTGGCCGTAAAGCCTAGCTGTCTAGGTTAGGGAGTTGTGAATCGTATAGTTTATTTAGACATTGTTTATGTTCAGTTATTTAATAGACTCATACGACTTAGGTTCTCCTAATAAGCCACTCTGAACACTTATATAATATTACGTGGACCACCCAGCCACTCTGAACAGTTATATAATATGACATGGACCCCCCAGCCACTCTGAAAACTTATATAATATAACATGGACCACCCAGCCACTCTTAACACATATATAATATAACATGAAACACTCAGCCACTCTGAACACTTATATAATATGACATGGAACACCCAGCCACTCTGAACTCTTATATAATATGACATGGACCACCCAGTCACTCTGAACACTTATATAATATAACATGGACGACCCAGCCACTCTGATCACTTATATAATATGACATGGAACACCCAGCCACTCTGAACACTTATATAATATGACATGGAACACCCAGCCACTCTGAACACTTATATAATATAACATGGACCACCCAGCCACTCTTAACACATATATAATATAACATGAAACACTCAGCCACTCTGAACACTTATATAATATGACATGGAACACCCAGCCACTCTAAACACTTATATAATATAACATGGACGACCCAGCCACTCTGAACACTTATACGATGATATGTCATGGACCACCCAGCCACTCTGAACACTTATATAATATAACATGGACGACCCAGCCACTCGACTGACTTACGATGGCTGAAAAAATTAATATGGCAAGCTCTGATTTAGGATAGATCTACAAATGATTATTTAAACTTAAGTTAATTATATTTGTAAACACACTGAAACAGTTACCATGTTTCGTGTGTACTCGTAGAGGAGTTTACCACTCTACCGTAACTTAATTATGTTTATAAAAACACTTTTGTAAATAGTAACTTATCGTGAACATATTGTGGGCGTTAAATAGGGGGATGATACTGCCTGTGATACAAAGGGGAGGATGACAGTCTTCGAATGGCAGAAGAGTATCGCTAGCGAGAGTAAAAGAAAACATCTTGCTGAGTGGCAAACACTAGGTCCAACTGAACTCCCCTGCCATTCAGAACTCCAGACATCTGCCTAATGCCAAGCAACGAGGTCATATCCAAGTTGGTTCTGTGTGAGGCAGAAGTAGCCTGTGGAGTGTCCGACGGCCAGTTGAAGCCAGGAAGATTGAAGTCGCCAATAATAAGGATAGATTGAAATTCGCTGGAAGTTGCAATGATCTCATCAAGCATATCAGAGAAATTAATATAATCTTGAGAGGATGATTGAGGAGGTATGTAGACGCCACAGTAGAATTGTCAAACTTCAGTTCCACAAATAAAGCTTCACAAGTTGAATTAGCTTATGATATTTCATTGGAGTGAAATTCATTGAAAACAGCTACTAAAAACCCAGCACCAACCCCTTTGTGGCTGGTAAGCTCCAAACTGTCTTTGCGGTATATGGTGTGATGAACGAAGCCTAGCTCAAAAGAAGCAACGTGTTGATTTTGGTTTGAATCTGCAAATATGATTATGTCTTAGACGCATTGAGGCAAATTTTCAGATAAAGTGTGCGTCTTCGATCGAATGCCATTTACGTTCTGATACAGTCCTGTAAGTGTATAGGGTTTACCGTGGAAAGCTACTCGTTTTTTGAATGAATAATCTTAGGAATGCCATTTGAGTATCTTATGGTCAAGTTAACTTCACCTTCCTTCAAACGGCGTGAAAGTTCCTTCCTCAAGTGATCCAGATGAGCCAACTCCTGCTTAGTTTTATCTCTAGCCAAACTTATGTTCGAGAAGTCTGGACCAAGTCCCCGAATGACATATTTAGTTCAAGCTTTTAAAATCTTGGTAACTTTTTCTATGCAACCAATAATAACCTTGAGAGGTCTGGGCTTTGAAGCTGATCCTTTACCCACACGGAAAAATCTCCAGCTGCTCAAATTGTTGTTAAGGTCAGCTGATGTCAAAATAGTCTCAATATTACGCTTGTCAATCTCACGTTTCTCATTTGGATTTGTCATAAGGCTTTCACGTAGGCCTAGTATCATTATATTTTTCGAGCGTAACAACCTCTCATTTACTTCCTCGACAACAAGACTTACGTCAACTTGACTGTTGCTGGCCATACATGGTGCTTTCTACGTTAGAAGCAACTCCAGATTCAATGCTGTCAATTCTGTTCCCTATATCTATGACCTGCTATTCAACGGTAGAAACACGGGGTTCAAGGGACGAGATACTTGTGTTTATAGCTACAATTTATGATTGAATGGAATCCAACGTCTCTAGATATTGAATCAATTTTGTTTACTTTCTCTAATAAATCATCCAACTTTGAGAGGACCGAATTCATTTGAGTTGATAGCTGATTGAGTGGTTGGTTCGAGAGATTTTTACAATTATTTCTATTGCAGTACCACTTAATATTAGTGTTGCTGCTAATTTGTTGATTATTTGGTTATTTTAGTGCATTCCCTGTGAAACCAACGCTCACAAGCGCCGTCACAGTAGACTCCTTCCTCGGTATCTAAGATAGATTTGACACAGACAGGACAGGTATTCATTGCTTTCTTGGTTATAGTACTGTAATATGTAGCGGGGTAGATTATTTCAGATTGATGCTATTTGAGGTATTGCTGGAGTTGCCTGGTTAAATCAAGGCTGGAGAGTATCTACGCTCCAGTCACTGCAAGCTACTCGATTCACCAACAGTGAGATGAAGCAATAGACACTTGTTATAGTATTAGCTTGTAGATCTAGAAGGCTGTGGATTTTGAACGAGCAGGGATTCCTCTATGTAATTTCTGGCAGACGATAAACATGGGTGAGTTGACAAAGACGACAGGTGGAATGAGATTCGGAAATTTAGCAGGCTAGGCTTAGTTATTTGTGTGGATGACACTTTAGTGCAGATACGGAGACACAAAACACATCGACAAAACTACTCATGGACAAGAACAGACTACACGACAAAAAAAAGGCACAATTAACAGGTCGTATAACAGACTAGAAATATAAGCTTTATGAAGAGCGAACACAACTCATAATCTATCAGCTAGCCATCTTGGTTAAAAAAAGCCATTTTTAATGCTGGATTATATTACGTTTTATTGTTGAGAAAAACGGAAACATTTTATTTATTACATTTATACAATTTCTGTAAGTCTAGTTTAAAAATGACCAATCAACATTATATACAATGATTTGGCCTAAGTATAACATTTCTTTTACCCTAGAAGTGAAATGTTTCCATAACATTGATTAAGCTTGCTAATGAGATAAAATATTATTCTCTGGTTTATGAATACTACAATAGTTATCATTACGTACTGTAAAAGGGTTTTAAAAAACAGTTATTAAACATTTAATGTACATGATCCCATATTCGTCGTTATTGAATAAAACTTACGAGCACTCGTATACAGTGTTCAGCTTAAAATGATGCGAAAATAACAAAAAAGTGTGATATTTGATTACGTACTTGAACTTGAAGATAATTTTAAATATTTAGTATTGTTTAAATTTTGAATAAAAATAAAGCTACATGGTGACAAATCCAAGACTCTGAAGAAATATATTTCCATATATTATTAAGATGTGAAGTCTTTTTTCAGCTCAGTGATTTCTTTGTGAACCACCCTTCCACTTCACCCTTTTACAGTCACCCCTACAGCTGACATTTGTATACGTGATTGCCTTTTGGTGGAGTTTATTCAGAAATATCTTTCGTCATGTGGGTGTAAAAATAGACTTTCTCCTCATGTAAAACCTTCATTATTTATTTAAAATGTATTATTTGATGTTAGTTAATATTTACTACAGAATGTCCTGCTTGAATTAAAATAATTTAATAATAAATTTAAATCAATGCAATATATATTTATAGTACTATAGCAACCATCTGAACCATAAATTTTCCTAGAAATTCTAATAATGAAATTACTAACTATTTAAAGACCTTACAAGGAAAACTAAAGAATAGTATATAAAATTGTGTTTACTAGAATTCATGATCGTTAACTGTGATTCTAACTAAAACAAATCTGTTAATTGATAATAATCTCAATTATTTAACCTATTATTCAGGTTAAAACAAGTAAAATTATTGTAATAAAATATACAAGTTAGTAAATTCTCCATATAAAACCTATGAATTAAATACAGCAGAATCATTTACAACACATTGCGAAAATGTTTAAAATCAATACTCAAAATAAAAGCACAGTGTAAATATATATAAGACATAAACACGCAAAAACTAATTATATTCTTAAATAATTTGTTCACTTTATGAAAGAACATCATTAAATTTCCTTAGTTAAAGACAATTTACAATTATTGTATCTTAAAGAGAGTGTCATTAGTGTGTCATTACCCAGTCAGTAACTTGTTCATTAGACTTTCATAACTGAAAGTGAGATGCGTGGGAAATAAATGAGAGTAACAATTACCTCTCATGGCAAGGTCGGGTGAAGTTTCTCTTTAACATTAATTAGTAATAACAACCAAACTCTTTACGAAAAAGAATATCAAGACATATTTGCCGTATCAGACAGTTTTCCTCAAATTAAAATTAATAAGGTTATAGATAACAGAGAAAATCAAGAAAGGGCCATGGCATATTAAGTAATTTTCCTCTATTTGTTGTCGTAGACTTGTCGCTTTCGCTGTACAGTTTTAAAATTGGTATACAGAATACACTCCACGCTTTGCGCGCCAAGCCTGTCACTCAATGAGTTCGTGACTCCTCGGCCTTCGGCTTCGGCGTGTGACTTTTGTCTAAAAATGTTAGTGATTAAACTCTATTATCATTTCATTAAACCTGCATTCATATACAGTATAACAATGTTTTAAAGTTGTATAGTTTCAAGCCAATAATTTATCTTAAAATAAATATGTTCTGTTTCATAAACATATATACTGGTGATTAACACTTGTCTAAAATTATTATATTAAAAATAATATAAACTTGGATAGTTATCATTAATTGAGTGTAATTAAATGCTGTTTTAATGTAGGTTCAATTACGTATCGTTTTGCTAGCATACATTTTAATGCACTATTGGTTATTATACTTGCTCTTAAATGGTTGGGGTCAAACTAATCAAAAGTAAAAGACAAAACTAAAAATTTCAAAGTATATTAAATCCAAAAAATTATACAATACTTTTATTACGTACCAGTATGAATATTTTTTACAAATTTCAAAGTACAGTTATTCATTACCCTGCTAACCGTTTATTTACTAATTACATTCAAAACTTAAACTTTCCAATAACAACATGCACAGTTAAGGCTCCTCCCATTAATTCCAAATTATCAGTTCTAATAAATCTTTACGCTTTACATTTTTCCAAACAATGCAAATTCTTTAAATTATTACGTAAGTAGTCAAGTTTTTTGACATCTACACGGCTTTTTGTATTCTACATTGCACTCAAAGAGGGGTGTTAAGTACTGGAAATGCAGGTCGGAATGTTCTTGTGCGCAGAGGAGGAACTGCCACATCTCATACAACACACGGTCCTAATTCCGAAGAAGTACGGGATTTGCGTATAATGAGTAAAATGAAGAGGTAAGCGTATCAACATGTGGAGTGTCCACTATCGGCAACTATGCGGCTCGCGACGGACGCCAGCACTTCTGTCCAAGCTCATTTACTACCAATAAAAAAATATTCCGAAAGCTCTTGTGCATAAACGAACAAAAGATTTACCACCAAATTCCACAACACCTGACGATCTACAGGAATTGCCAGATAGATTTAAAAAACCAACGTTAGTGATAACTTTCTTATTTATGATTCTTTTAAAAATACATAATTTAACTTGACGATTGTATCGTCAGCCAGTTTCATTAGTATAACGATTACGAGCACGAGGAAAATGTATTGCAATACATAACAAATTTTCTCATAAATTAATTTCATAAAGTTTGGAAAGTAAAATAAACATTTTGGGCATTCCAAAGTTTGGACCTTATTCCTTGGAGTTTTCGGTTTGGTTATTTTAATTTGGGCTATTTCACACAATCCTTTTAAATAATTGATATAACTCAGCTCTTGTGAATTAATTCATACAAATTATTCTCATATTTAATTTTTTTTACTTAAGTTAAACAAATTAATACATTCAAAGTCTTACCAAAGCTGGAATTGTAAAGTATTTAAGCCACTGGTAAGAAGTGTACCTTGATCTTAACACCCCATTTTAAATGGATGATTTTCTATTAAAAAAGTTTTCAGCAGTAAATAATTTTAGTATAAAACGTGTAATAAGATATTAAGTTATTAAATTTACGCAATTTTATGCAATGTGGTGTGGTGATACATACAAGCCGGCACAGTATCAAGAGCAGCGGGTGGAAAGGTTCATATTGACAAAGACCCATCAGGGCGTGAGCATATTGATCAGAGCATAACCAACTGTTTCATGTTCCCAGCAAGTCTTGTCTCATCTCGACTCCCCTCAGTACGTTCTAAGCGTGAAACAAAATACCAGAATAGTTTACATTTAGTTTCATTTTATAGGATTTACGTATAGATTTACTCGTTGTTTGGGACATTTTTTAACTCCACAGTACAACTGCTCTGAATTTCTAAATCAGAGGCATTACGTAAAAATTCTAAACTGATACGTATCAGTAAGACTATGAAAAGGACACAGTGTTATAAATGGAGTGAATATGCGATATTATAATTACATTTTCCTGCACACTAAAAATAATGCTTTAGATTTAATCTGTTATAAATTATTTTTAAGTACTTTGTAAACACACATTTTTGTAAGTTAATGACATAAGTACATTACATTTAAGATTACGTATAAGTTTATGGGAATGTTGCTGGCAAAATATGTAACATTTTATTGTTAAAATAATTTGGTTGTAAAACATTTGAGTTGTATAACTAATCAATTAATGGATTATGTGTTTGTGACGTAAGGTTATGGTAGATTGTATATACATTTAAATTACAAGTATATGAAAACCATGAATTTATGTAAATAGCCAACAAATGAATTTAAACTAAAGAAAAAATAGATTAATTTAAGGAAACATCCTTACAAAACATTAAATATGTAATATATATTTTAGGAGTAGAATTTATATTAAACGTAACAAATAATTTCCCATATGGAAGGGAAAATATAAACAAACACATATTAGCAGCAACACATTTACTGCTATCTGCAACATCTGAAACAATATTTTAAATTACGAAGTAATTAAAAAACACTCACAGATAATAAAAATGCGTTTCAAGCTAAAAAACAACATCAAATAAATAATAATTTCTAATGAAGTATCGTTAGTGGTAATAAAAGGAAAGTAAATTGTGTTGGGTCTAATTAATTGAGTTAACGTAAATTTACATAAAATAATTGTGAGGTCAACTTGTTTAATCGACCATTGGTAATTCTAAAATCATAACAATGTAGAATGAATAAAATATTTGAGCTACTATTAAGAAGAACTTGTTTTTTGTCTTCTCTTATTTTTTGAACACAGGCATAAAGTATAATACGCTAAACTATCTATGGTATTTTTATTTTTGTATTACATTTTGAGCCAAAAATACTATATTAATAGTATTCACCCACAAATCTCTAATTTAAAATTATTAATAGCATTTTAAATTTTAAATGTCAAAATAAATACACGTTCATTTTATAAACTTGTATATTACGTTCGAAAAAAGTAGAAAAATAAACATTTCATAGAATATAATATAAAGATATTTTAAATTGACTTTTTACGTGAAAAATGTTACTAAGAAAAATTGAATACTACTGATTGTATAACCTATAATCCGTAAAATTAGTGGTTAGGTGTTAGGGATGACTATGTAGTCCTAACATCACCATTTGTATACAATAAAGGCAATTTCCATTTCATTTCATTTAGTATCATTTCGTTTAGTTTCGTTGCGATAGGTATCAATTTGGTTTTATCCGTTTCGTTTTATTTCGTTCCGTTGCGTTTCATTGCGATTTGTTTCATTTCGTTGCGATTTGTTTCATTTCGTTTCTTTGATTATTTCGTTTGAAACACAATAAATTGCACGATTACCATTGAGTATAAGCATTGAGTATAAATTGTGGGAGTTATAAGTATAGGTAACATATTGAACGACATATACTCTTATATATATATATTTTTTTTATTCATAAGACGCCGATCGTCAAGATATGGGCGAATATGGATTTCGAATGAGTGTGATGAGTGTAGATGAGCGAATGTAGTCATTGTTACAAACTAAGGCCGACTATTCCTTAGAAAGTGTCATTAATTAATAGCCCAATGACAAATGAACAGCGGTGGTTATCAGCTGATCCTTCTCAAAATTAATTGACTCTGATTGGGATCGAACTGAGAACCTTTAGCACATGAAGCTGGGATTAAACCAACTACGCTACCGACCAATTATTAAAAGGATTTTCTGGTTTCTGGAAAAGCCACTTATCATTTTGTTTGTTAAGTTTCATCTCTTTAAGATTATGATCTCAAATTAGTACATCAGTTTATTCAGAACTGTGATGCCATGTTTTATGTGTATTTGAAGACGAAGATGAATATAATGAGTGTAGGATAGATAGGGATGATCTATGTAGTTGACTAACTTAGTTCAACTTATGCTCAGAAATGAGTATTTATTATTTACTCAACAACTAGGCAAACTAAGGAACTTACAGGATAACACACACAATCGAAAATCACGTGGGATTGGTCTGATATTTATGTTATGTCAAGACTGTATTCAGATATCTTTTCCAGGAAATACTCTAGTCACAATCCAACAAGGTCACCTCAGACATGTAGAGAAGTGCTTTTACCGATGGCTATCGTTGATAGAACGCCATGTTAGTATTAAGAATTCCCAGAACACAAAACCTCTATCTAGTAGGCTACCATTTTAACAACACCGTCTCTGAGTAACTGGGTGACTTCACTACGCCATGAGTACTGAAATGTTTGTAATAACATATTACATTTTTCTTGTAACAAAATTTCTACTGATTAACTTTAAGGGGATCGTTCTTTCAATAACGTGTGAGTTAAATGACCGTACAGGACTGTAAGTTGGAGTTCAATGACCGTACAGGACTGTAAGTTGGAGTTCAATGGCCGTACAGGACTGTAAGTTGGAGTTCAATGAACGTACAGGACTGTAAGTTGGAGTTCAATGACCGTACAGGACTGTAAGTTGGAGTTCAATGGCCGTACAGGACTGTAAGTTGGAGTTCAATGACCGTACAGGACTGTAAGTTGGAGTTCAATGACCGTACAGGACTGTAAGTTGGAGTCCAATGACCATACAGGACTGTAAGTTGGAGTTCAATGACCGTACAGGACTGTAAGTTGGAGTTCCGAGGTCGAAGGTAATAATTATTCCTGTGGATGACTGTAAAGACAAAAAAACTTACGTCCAAATGGTAACACTGCTGCTATATTGCAAGCTTTTCGTGAATTTGTACATTTATTTTACTTTGAAGAAATATTTAGTAAAATTATTTCCTCTAATATGCTGGACTCAAGGTTGTAGTACAGAAAATGGTTGACTTCAGTTTAAAATTGAATTCTTTTTCTTTAATATAAGCCTTTCACTAAGTTTTACACATAACAATTATAGTTTTGAAATCGTACTTGCAATAAAACAAATTAAGAACAAAGGTAAATTACTTTAAGCGTTAATTATTTTAAGCAGGATATATAATTAAACAAAATGAAGTTTAATCTTATGTTTAGCCTCAGGATTTAGTATATATACATATATATGTAAATAGATGGATACGGGAAATGTTCAGCAGTCTGTCAAAGCAAGATTAAAAGGGCTCTTTGCTGCCTGATTTAGCAAAAGATACTTGAACGAGTGGAAGTTCAAACACGAAAGGTATCCAACATCAAGTAGAGGTTTATTGATTGGACCTGCCCTCTTCACAGTAAATATTTTACATAATGCAAAGCAAGTTTGCATGCCTCTAGGTTTAAATATTCGATATTGATCAATCGTGCTTACGGTCAGGAAGATATTAACTCTATAGGTTTTCTTTGTATATTTCTCTTACATAATACATACTAGAAGTGTTAGGAAAATCTAAATTGATATAAGAATACAACACTTCCTTAATTTACAAATTAGTAAGAGTGTATACAACTATGGTTAAAAATAATGTAGCTATATCTAATAGCTTTATAAATACATATACACAATATTGAATATATTGTTTTGACAGATATAGTGAAAACATAGTTTAAGGAAGTCACGTACATACTATTATAAAAAATAACAGTATTTATCTTAACTGCTATTTGATTATTCAGTTAGTATTACTATTGGAATAGTATTACCACTACAATTTAAATTACACCTGGATTAAATGTGTAAATCCAGGTAAAATTTACACCTTTAATTTATAATAATGTGTAAATTAAAAAAAATTATCGATTTCAAGGCATTTGATATAATATTTCCATGCAACGTAATACATAAATGTCATAAAATTTGAATAAGTTATTATCAATGCCAAATATAGAATATGTTTGTGTCAATCACACTATATCAACTGCTTTTAATGTATATTTTGGTCAATACATGTCTCAAAATTGAAATTAAACGTTCCCAAGAAAAGTATTTAAATTACACAGTATAATCTACTAACGTAAATACATTAAGCGTTTTATCAATTGTGTACCTGAGTATTATCTTTTCAAAGAAAGAAAGAGTAAAATATACAGCACATATTTTGTCTATAGCTAAAATTTAACTTGTTTTGATAGTTAACTTGTTTAAAGGTCTACGCTCAGGGAGAGTTTCTTTAAAAATCAACAAATCCCAGACTTTTTAGTAGATTTTCTTTGTTGAAAAATGTACATGAATTTCAGTGAAGAGTTTTTATTACTCATTGGTGTTAGTTGAAATGTACTGAAACAATCCACGATAGTATAGAAAATATGAAAACATTGATTTACCCCTACTTCGTTACTTGGGTGTACACTAAAATAATTCAGCTCACAACGTGAGGGTTGCTACGTTGGAATCCACTAATTAGATCCAAAGAGTTTGTTCTAATTTTTTATGCTATACTATATGACATGAAGGCATTTGAGAATCCCTCCTTTTACCTCGTATTATTAATTTTCTGATCAAAATTTCAGAATCCTAATCCTTTATGCGGCAAAAATAAATAAAGTAGCCTCATTTGAAGTATCCAAAAACTGCTGATCATATCTAAATGGTATGGAATTAAAGTTACCCACACAAAAATGTATAAGATATCTTATAGCAGGCGAAGTTAGGAATAAGATGTCCTCTTTAACTCTTAATTTGGGGACCAACAGCTTAAGGGTAATTTATTAACCCACCAATGACCAGGCAGGTGGGCCCCTTGCAAGAATCCCTCACTGTTCACCCATCCAAGGAACAGCCACGCTAAAAGTTGCTTGACGCCATTATCTTGCAATAATGTCATAATGCCCATTCAGAGCCACTGGCTTGTATGCAGTTTAGACATTGTTTTACTAAAGTTGGCTTCGTAAATATCTAGGGAAGTTTCCCTCTTGTTTTCATTAATTGATATCAAATTAAACATCCGTTATTGTGACAGTATAGCACTCATGCCTCAGTATACAATGGTGTCACTAGAGATGATAGAAAATTTAAATACTAAACTTAAAATTAGGAAATATATACTATATTCTTATAAAAAAAGGAACTAATCATTATGAAACGGACTGGTGCGTCAGGAATTCTTCAATATTATAAAAGCAATGCGATATCAAATACCTCTTGACCCTTTTAGAAAATACATTCACTTTACGTTCTGTTTTGAGTGCGGCAAGCTAAGCATTAAATACTTTTATACCGTTAAATAATGGATACTTTTCAAAGAAGTTAGTTTTATGTAGGAGTTTATGTTTATGTCTAATCTAATATTATATTCATGTTCGAGTTTGTTTGTTTTAAAAGGTAAAAATTATTATGCACAAATATAAGGACACTGCGAATGTAAATAGTTGGAAAAGTGAGTATACTAAAATATAATCTATATTAAAATGATACTACTAGTATACTAAAATGAGAGATCTACAAGAAACATCCTTAAGCTTGCCGAATACTGTTCTGACTTTCCTGTTTTGCAATTTAAACAAAAATGTTCTCTCTTTGCACTTAGGTCCCCATATTTGGATACTATAAGCCAATACAGGATAAATTAACCCATGGCATACTGAAAGTAAGGTGTTACTATCCACAAAACAAGAAAAACTTTTCAACACAGAGATTCCTGACCCAATTTTTTAAAATAAAAATCAATATTTGATACAATCCTGATACCCAAAAATGTTGTTTCATCAGAAGAATCATATTCCTGTTTGTCGTAAACATATCACACATATGTTTTACCCTCCTATCCCAAATCTTAATTAAAAACTCAATAATACTAATATGTTTATCATTAATTCGTACATAAATTTGTTTTCTTAAAACCATTGTAAGAGTGTGTTAGCTAGCTTCAGTATCTACACCTCAAGCTCCGACTGGGAGCTGATACAGAGAGTGAAGTGTCATCTGTGAACAATCAGAATTTACCATTTGCAACATAGGTGGGTAAGTTATTAACAAAAAGTAGGAAATAGCTGGGATCAAGGACCGATCCTTAGAGTACGCCCACGTCAACATTAAGAACTGAAGACTTTGCCCATTTCATACAACTACAACTCTGACTATAGTTGTTTCTATCAGTCACATACAAACTTATTCATTCATATACTTCACCTCTAATTCAAATATACTGAAGTTTATTCATTAGAATTGCAGGGTCAACCAGATCGAACGCTTTTGTAAGGCTAAAAAGATCCCTACAGAGGGATGACCGCTTATCTATTCCCTGTACTATAGACTATACTAAACTGATTATATCCCCTTTATTAAGCTGAATTTGGAACCAGAAAGTAAAACATTATATTCTATAAAATTCAGGAGCCTATCTGCTATTTTTTTTAAACCTTTACTAATTTAAAAGGTCTGTAGTTGCAATATTCCTATCGACTTCTATTTTTATACAATTCAATAAATAAATTCAACATTTGTTTTTAATCGTTCCACACAAAACATTCAGGCATGGACTGAGCAAACGACGAATTTGACAAAGAGAATTAGTACTCCTTGTTTGTTCAATGGCGTAAATATATGTAAGACACAATTGTGTCATCCAAAGTCACCACACCAGGAATTTGGAACGTTGTATTGTATTGGCTTTTACAATTATAGAATTTCTCTAGCAAACACTCACATTTCCAAAATATACAGTATCGTACATCTCACTCAACATGTTAGGCAATAGAGTATTTATTTATAAATAGTTTTTTAGTTGGCATAATACGTGTTGGTATATATACATCACAAGTAAACGTCACACAACACAAATTTATTACAATATAAGCACAAAATGCACAAATATATTACAATACAAGTACAAAATGTACAAATTTTATTGTGATCGATTTCGGTGAACCACGCTCACCTTTCTCAGACCAGAGGGATTCACAAAAGAATGGAAAATGGTGCTCTACAACTCAATTTATTGTATGGTGTTCTAAACCTCAACAGGTTAATTTTGATTCCGAAATAGTTTTTAATAATTTATTTTCAGCGACTAAAAGAACAGAAGTAACAGCAAATACGGATTAACCACTAGTATCGCAGCAGCCACCAATTTGACGATTCCAGCCAATGGGGTCACGTGATCATAGGCCTATAAATTGAGCTGTATAACACAATTTTCCATTCTTTTGTGAATCCCTCTGGTCTGAGGAAGGTGAGCGTGGTTCACCGATATCGATCACTATAATATTTGTGCATTTTGTGCTTACATTGTAATAAATTTGTGTTGTGTGATGTTTACTTGTACTATATTTATTTATTTATGATGTTCTTTATGTATGTAGTTCATTTATCAACATTGATATTTGTTTGTTCCAATTTAAGTTATTCCTCAATATTTGTCTGTTGAAATAAATATTGAATAAATATAACCGTTTCCCCTCAATATAATAAAACACTGTGTAATATATATTTTTGTTTATTTAAACAGGACGTAATTTTATTTTACCTCTTAATTAGCAGATATGCTAAAGAGATTAATATACATGCTGCTATGTAATTTAAACTATTACGTAATTTTATGAATAATTGAATTGAAATCGAGTAGGTCCACCAAAGGATTATTCTTATCTGTTATTATCAGGAATGTAATTTGAATGTGCATTGAAGGTAAATGTAGTTTAAACTGACTGTTTGTTATCTAAAGTTACATGTCTTCATATTGTAAATTGATAATTTGCTTTAGACACCGTTGTTTGAGTATTATTTAGTAATATCAGGAATGTTTGGTGACACAGGAATCGCTCTGTGGTGGTTAAAAATATATTTAAAACAGGTCTATATTATTGTTCATCCTTAAATATGTAACAATATCTGTAACAATATTTTAACTGACATCCACACTACCTCCTGTTAAACGCATTATAAATCCTTTTGTCTCTTTTGTTACACAATGTGCTCAGTCTTAGAGAATGGCTGTATCTCAGCAAGAGACAATATTACCGGAAGGAAGTTGCCTTGTGCTTTGCAACACACGTCTTGATACTATGATAATTTTACAAGGTCATCAACTGCTGAAGAGGAATCATTTTAAAACAGTTTAGACTAAAAATCCCTTCATTTAAATACTTTTTGAAGCCAGTATCAAAAAGAAAGTATTTTCTGTAGCATGGAAGCATAATTCTGAAAAGGAATCAGTAGAAGTCAATATGACCTTATGTCATACTAAAAATATTCATTATCGGATTCTAATAGACAATGTGATTGTTTTTTTATTACATTTTAATAACTGGTAAATGCAATTAGAACCAATATATTTCTTGGGTTCAAAATTAGCAAATAATATACAAATTATATATTACTCCATTCAGTCTTGTACTTCAATCAATAATACCCAATAAATGCCTGTAATTCTATACATACAGTACATACTTTCAATTCTAATTAATAGTGTTCGTGATTTTCTCATTCTAATTACTGTACATGGTTTGAATAGAGTGTTATCGTTATACAAGATTACTTTAGCATCGTTATTATTAGAGATGTTCGTGAGTGGAAGTCGTAGAAGGCAACAATACACTGCAGTGTTGATTGCTGAGGTTCACACGATCCTGGGAAACTCAGCGTGGTAAATTAATGGCAGACGTTGTGCGAAATAAAACCATGGTTATGGAGGATATTCCAATAAATTTGTTATAAAAATGTGTTCTCGAAAGGAGTGTTAAGTTAGTTATTTAATAGATTATGAAGATATTTAATAGATCAAAAGTTAAACATATATAGATCCAATGTCTATGAACCTTCAACTAAAACTTTATTATTGTACATATTTGTAAAACCTTTTTTGTTTTCAAAACATAATTTAATGCGTATAAAGTTTGATAGTAAACTATATAGAAATTCCGTAATCTTTACAGTGTAGTTGATATTATTTTTAAGATTTTAAACGGTTAAATATTGTTCGTTTTATGATAATTTTGATAAAGGTTTTGTATTTGATTCCAAGTGTTATTGTATTTTATTTAGAATACATCCATATGAAATATATAACTCTGTAGATTAGACAAAAATATAGAATATAAGAATACAACATGACAGATGTAATAATAATAAAAGATGAAAGTTATAAGACAGTAACCTTTTTGTCCCACTATAAAAAATCTGGAAAACTACAGTTTCCAACATGGAGACCAAATATAGTGGATGTTTTAGACGATAGGTTTTATGCTTGGTCCTTTTAATATCAACACGTAGTCCACTCAATAGTTTTCCGAGCGTGATTGTAACCAGGGTCCGAACGTTGTCAATTAGCTGAACATCACACTAGTACTATGTGGTTCAGATACCAAATAAAACAGTACATACTTTATTTTCCTTGGTTAAAAGGATCCTAATGAATGTTTTACGGGATCCTTGAGCTTGGTTACTAACAAAGGTGTCACTTCATTCATTCACCCCTTCACGTCCTCTTGCCAGTCTAGTGGTTAGCACTTCTGCTTCCAGTTCAGTGGTTACGGGTTCAAATCCTGGGAGGTCCACTTAACATTTTTCACTGGGGTTTGGACTATAATCCCTCGAGCGTATGAATATAATGTAAAAGATGCCACTAGCGTAGAGAGTAAAATAAAATAAAAAATAGTCACCTATATCTTGACGATTAGTGTTTCATTTACAAATAATAATCATATTTGTCACTTAAGAAGTAAAAGTTTTAATTAGTGGGGTAAAATGAACGTTAAATTTCCAAATTTATTTATTTCTATGATCTGCATCTATAATCACTTTTTTAACAAAAGCTACATACAAAATATTATAAAATTATAAGTTTTATTGAATAAGATATATATATTTAAAAGTTTTAATTGATAACAAACAAATGAAAAATAAAGATATAAATCTCAAAGATGATTGCCACGTGTATGATTTACTGAAAAGATCAAACGCCACTGTAGAAGTAAAATCTCTGATTGTAAAAGGTTTCCTTGATATATTATGAAAATGTGAACTCTTTTCCAGTGCAGTGATTCCTTTGTGAACAGCCCTCAATTCCACTCTTTACAGTTACTTTTCTAGCTAGCATTTGTATTCGTTATTGATTTTAGGACGAATTTCTAAAAATAACTTTTTTAACTCAATAAATATTATTTAATTTAATATTGATAACATCTTGTGATATTTCGTAAAATGAAAACGTATGTAGTTTAAAAATTACAGTCAATACAACCCGTAACTAATAAAGTTCATTGTTCACAAGTAAAAGAATTGTTCCATTGTTCCATAAAAACTTTCAACTTTAAATTCATGTTTGGGAATCAAAATAACATTTTAAAAGAATATTACCCTTGTTACAATACAGTATAACTATTTAGCTGATTCAAAACCCTTTTTATTATGAACAAAAAAAATTAGCCGTTATATGGCTATCATTGCTCAAGAAAATCATTTTGATGGTGTATGCTTAAACCTGCTAGTTTTCATATATTTTGTGCCCTTTAAAGAAATTGGTCTAACCTTAGTGACAATGGTACGTTTAACCCTTTCGAATTAATTTGCAAAGTAAATTCATACAGATTGGCTTTCCAAATAAAATATAAATAATTGTTTGATTGTTTCTTTTGAATTTGTTGTTATAAAATGCTGACAATTGTTTTGGCTTTATTATTCAGATCTGATATTATTTGTAGACGATGGAATATCGACAAAATTGGGTACTGCTTCTACATCGCTTGTTCTCCTGCCAACGATATTTCCTTTGTTTGTTCACATTAGTACCATGACATATAAATATGTTCAAATGATGTTACATCGCCTATAAATAACTTACCTACTGTGTTATACTACCACTAGTAGTTATTGGGCAATAATCACTTTTGTACAAACCATTCATAGAGTGTTCCTCTATTATGTAGTATTCTTGAACCTCAGATTATGGGTATACTTTGAAGTATGGGCCTGTTATAATTGTAATGGCTCTTCACAACATTGCTTTTTTACAGTGATTAATGCAGTTTTATAAAGACGATATATTTCATTCTTAATTGAATGACCGAACTCACATCGGCTAAAATTACCCAATGACTCATGTTCTGAATATTTGGTCCCATATACTACAGTGATATTGACCCACCAAGACATATTCAGTGGTATTTACTGGTGGTATTTATTTACACACACCTATTCACGCACAGTGTTATTAACCCACCCACACACGTACAGTAGTATTGACTGACCCATCAATACACGTACATTAGTATTGACCCACCCACCCAACCATACACGTACATTAGTATTGACCCATCCGCACATGTACAGTAGTATTGACCTATCCACACACGTACAGTAGTATTGACCCACCAGTACACGTACATTAGTATTGACCCATCCACACACGTACATTAGTATTGACCTACCCACACAGTACACTAGTATTGACCCACTCACACACGTAAGGTGATATTATACCAACTCACCGTATGTAGTAGTTGGACATTACATTAACATTGGTCATTAAACTGTATATGTAATTGGACATTACATTGGACATTAAACTGTATATGTTTATTATTTCACAACTGAAACAGTACATTGTTTTAAAGAATAATGCCAGTATGAGTTACACATTTTATTAAAAATGATTTATGTTTAGTTAATTTAAATATTAAATACTTGTTATAGTTCAATATTAAGCAATATATTTTTGGAAATCCCAATTTAATTACACATTGCTGTTGTATTTCAATACATTAATTAACATACCAATAAAAATAGTTTAATATATTTTAAATACATAAGAATAATATAATAGTACATGGTGCAACTATTTTAGGTGTAAATATTTTGTTTTATACATTCATTTGGCATATATGCATCTTTATAGTAATAATGTTGTGTCCCATATATACTATTATATTGTTGAATATTTTAAAACTCAATATATGCATTATAGTTAATCTAATAAAATTAAACCTGTCCAAACTTCAGAATTGTCTGGGGAAGAAAGGGCTCATTTTCACAATTAACTCTTTCTTCCCCAGTGGTATCAGAGTACAGGTAGTATTCATTAATACAAATCAATAATATAAGAAACGCTGTTTGATTAAAAACCATTGTAAAATTACTTTGGTTACTAGTTATATTACAAAAAAGACGAAAGTTTACAATTAGTACATCTGTTTATTGATGAGGTACTTTCTCAAAATAATCAGCTGCATAGAGACCACACAATTTCTTTATATCCTGAAGATCCTTGTATTTTCTGCAGGAATTACTATAATTATTGTTAACTTGACTTTTTTAACAGTAAAACACAATAAATGAACCAGATAATAACCTCAAACAATAATAGAAACAGGCAAATCGGCAATAGTACAATTCGCCATCACCAGTTGCGACTGTTGCAATGAGCACTGTCTTCTAGTGCAACAAGCAAAGAGCTTCTTTTTCCTGTAAATAAGCTGAAATGATTTTATTTTCCCAAGGATAGTGATACTTTACTGTTTATTTTCTCATAAAATATTATAAATAACCTAGTGACAATAGTGCACATGTCTTTGGTTGCTATGGCTACAGTCAATAATAAAATATCTCAAATTTACAAAAATATAAAATGAGCCCATTATTTCCGTGAAGCCTTCAAAATAAAGATGTAATGGTTTGAAACATAATTCAATTATTTTTTAATGATTTACTATTTACTAACATTTGTAAAATAATACTAGTGAATTGGGTAAATATATGTTCAAAAAAGATGAAAAGTAAGGGTAAAAGTATGTCTTACTTCTAAACAAATTTAGGGATCAGAAGCCCTCTCTAAGGCTTAACTTGGAAATCAACAGCTTAAGAGTGACCTTCGAACTATCTGCGTGCAAGAACCGGAACACACAGACGTTCACGCATCCAAGGAACAGCCACGCTCTATGTTGGATCTTGCTGTCATCTTATGATAACTAGGAACTCTATATTAAAAAATAAGAAAATAACAATAAAATTAAGGCAACAAAAATAAGAAAACAGACAATTATATGTAGTTTGTGAAGACAAATATTATATATATCAATAATTAGAAAATATTATCCTCCAGTGTTGCTATAGCGTTCCATAGTTTTTCTCCCAATGAATACTTTTGAAATACATAGTAAATGAATAACACCATCAGCCATTTTTGAATAAAAACCAGCATACTTATTAATTTTTTTTTTTTTTTTTTTTTTTTTTTTTTTTTAAGGAGAGGCCGATCTCCTTCTTAACCTTACTCTGACCATTCCCCATAGACCAATGATCTGTGCGAGGAACTTATTCAGTCAGAGTAAGGGGGTGAACCTGTATAGTACAAGGTGAATATTACTGATAAATCTTTCAGTCTAGACCGGATTCGAACCAGCGCTATCTCTAACCCAAGCTCAAAGTCCTGACGCCTTAGACCACTCGGCCACCGGCTCGCCCAAATGAATAGTAATAGTATATAGTTAGTAAATTGTCATCAAATATATGAATGGATTGTATGTCAGCCAACAAATTTGTTCATTGATTTAAATATAGGTAGAGTAAAACTTAGTATAGATTATTGTTAGCTTCAAAATTCCAATATAAACGGAAAATGAAACATAATTTATTCTCAACACATTAAAGGAAATAATGCTACAGAAATCAACACTCGCTTAGTTAGGACTTACAGTTATTTGCTTAGGTTAAAAACTTACTTATATAATAATGGGTTTTATAGTTTCATAAGAATTTAAAATATCTCGTATACAATTAGCTAGAATAATGAAAGTTATTTTATGTCTCAAAATATGCCTGTTTATCTAAAGGTAAAAAAAAGATACAGTCATTATATATTCTATGGTGTCTGTTATACCACGGTACGTGTATGGGTGGGTGGGTCAATTGGAACGTAGATATTGACCAATCAGAAGCCGGTCAAAGACAACGTTCTTTTCATATTGTTTGTTTATTCTATGTAGTTTGTTCGTTCGTCCAGTGTAGCTGTGCGCGCAATCTCCTTTCTAGCGACTTAAGGACACTAACCAATTTTAGGTTAGGTTACAACTGAGCTGACTGAACACTCGATCATCATATTTGATTGCTACCTTCCCAGTTCTGTTGTTCACTATGAATTTATGACGTTTTGTAATTTGTAATTTGTTTTCATTCATTTATTTTAAGGTGCGTAGTATATTCACGCTTGAAAATATAACTGTGGCAACACATATAAAAACTTATTCAAGTCCCAAACCTTGATTAAATTTGGGATTCCTATACAACATGGGATCAAAACATTTAAAGGGTTTTTATACGATTAATAAGCAATCAATACTCTTCACTCTAAATTATATGGAGTATGAATATTTTTAAACATATATAATTGGTACATTTCTATACACGTACATTGTTTATGACCCACCCACCCATACACGTACAGTGATAATGACCCACTCACCCACCCATACATGTACAGTGACACTGACCCACCCACCCATACACGTACACAAATTTTAATCGGGATTTCACTTGTGAGTAAGGTTACAAAATTTAGTAAAATCACATATTTGTGGATATAAATAGCAAGCAATTTTGAATCCCAGATTGTTAATATAAAAGCTTTAATATAACTCTATGGGTGACTCAATTACAGATAACATATACAGTTAATATAAACAGATCTGAATTAAAAATTAACTAACACTATTAACAGACAAACAAAGAAGGAAATTATAGAACATTGGACGATAACGGATAGAGGTAAAATTCAAATAAATAATGAGAGTTACATAAACATTCAATTCGATATGTAAAAATAAAGTAAAAATGAATTACCACTTTTACCATTTATGAAATAAGTTAGGGAAACTACCAACCGTTATATTCATATCGTAAAAATACAGTAATTAAACTAAAAACTATTAAACATATTTACATTAATAGAATTACTTAGTTTATTTACATTAAGTAATAGATTTTACTTAAATAGATAACAATGTCTACTTATATACTAATTTGAATATCATATAGATCAAGTTTAAAATTATGTTCAATCACTTTATTTGTTTACCACACATTTCATCTGCCTATCTAGTTATTAAGGTTATATGCTAAAAGGTAATATTTTGCAAAATTAATTATCAAGTAACATTATCAGAATACGTTTGCTTGGTTCTAAATCGTAAGGAGAAGTATTTATTGTAGGTTAAATGTCACAATTCTTAAAAATAGTTACATATTCCTACAGTTAAGAAATAAGGTATGAAAAACATACATAGTGCAGTTATGTAAAAATCTGACAATAATATAATAGTATATTTCATAACAAGAGTGGAAAGTGGGGTTTTGCATGTTCGAGACCATATGTTTGAAGTGCGAGACTTGTCGAGCACTTCGAATGGTCGAGAACATACAAAACACTTTCACTCGAGTTTTGAACGATACTTTTCACTACACTACGGAATAAAAACAGGTGTTGTTGATTGTGGAAAATTTTCGGTTGTAAACAATGTTACTTTCGGTAGTAAACAATAGACAGCTGTTGAAAATATGATGTTTCGCAGGCTGTAAACACATAACGAAAACAGCTAAACTCATAGTAGTGTAGTGAAAAAATATTTGTTAGGTCAAATACTGAATAAACTCTAAAATACTTCTTATCATTTCTATTATAAAATAATTTTTTCCAATATTTCAGCTTTTATAAATATATATTATGTTATAATCCGAATAGTATAAAATACGTTAAACTACTTAGTTTATTTTTTATTAAAAGTCTGGCAGTGCTTTTATTTATTTTGCTGAAGTAGATTTAACAGATCGTAAAAAGCAGCAGTTCTGATTAACACTTCCCTCGGTGGTTTTAACACCTCGTTTTAAAAACAATTTCGTGCTCAACGCCACTCTTAAAGGATTATAGCACACTTGATTGGTTCGCTGAGAGTTCAATCACATTTATGTTCCAAACACTCTTAAAAAAACCACGTCACTTGATTTTTAAATCAACCGAAACATGTTTAATAAATATAAAATTGTATAAACAATTAAAATGTGTGCTATCCAATAAAAATGGATACATTTATAATCGAATCACTTAAATATGTTTATTTTCCATCAAATATAAAAGTATATATAGGCATTTTTTTAATTATGATAGGCATTTACTCTAAAATAATAGTTTATACCTAAGCTAAAGTAGTGCCTAAAGCTCTCACACTTATAGCAAACAATAGGTATATGCAAAAAGCATAATGATATTTATGGAGGATACCTAAAAATTAAGGCTCCACCCACTTATAAAGTGCTGATGAACTATATATAAAGGATATTGTTTAAGCTATTAATTACTATACCAGTCATTTTAATGATGTGACCGATGGTGTAACGGACCTTTACTATTATGATTAACACAGCCTAATGATATTAATAGATAGGTTAATAATTTAGGCCCAATGTAATTATTTGCTTAATATTTCTGTAAATCAAACATCCAGTTTTATAGTCTTAAAAACATTAAAATAAAGGCTTATAACATAGAGTTATATATATGGAAAATCTAGCCATTATTAGAAATATTAGATAAACAATAATATCGTACAAAAACATACATTTCTACAGAGAAACTTTAAAAAATCTATATACATAAGGTAAACAAGAAAACACTAAAGTGTCTTTAGAGACAACCACACAATTATGAAAAAGGATCAATGAGAATAGAATATGATTCATACCTTATCAACATAGAAACAAGTCTGAAGAAGAAAAAGTAATGATAACCTTAAAATACCCTCTACCAATGAATGAATGAATAAATTACTTTATTGAAAGATGGAACAAGGACTCTATAACATCTATAAAAACAATGTAAAACATAATTCTCAAATAATATACATTCAAACAACATTTAATTTACAAAGTGAAAGAACTAATCAGAAAATTTTAAATGAAAGTAATAATTTCAAATATGAAAATACAATTGTCTATATTCATAAAATCAAATAAACTTAAAAAAACTTGACGTAATCAAATTATAGTCATACAGATTGTATATTTATACGTTCATTATAGTAATTGTTTGACTTTGTAATTTATTACTATGCCATATCCATACGCACTTACAAGTAATTTGAACCTTTAAGTCTACACTAAAGAGGAATTTAGAAAGAACCACTCTGAATATTGCCCAATTACTTATCTTACAACACGTTATATAAGGAATGGGTAGTTCAAATTGAAGTAAAAAAAGTCCCTAAATAAACAAATTATTATGAACTATATATACTGATCACAACATCCCTTCTAAGAAGTAATTCGTAGATGCTAAGAAGTAAATCTTAATATCGTACTCTCTTTCTTTTGATAATCATCCCTGCCATTGGTGTTCTTCCTTCAGAAATGTCCAGCTGCTGCTTTTCACCCCAAACATCGGAGTTGATTGGGGAAATATTAAATTTATCTAAGGATGTTGGATAGATGAACATATGAAAACAAAGTTATGAGTAGCAAACTAAGAGAGTAACTAGGTCCAATGACCAAAGTGACTTTTAAACTGCATACAACTGTTTTGGACCCACAATTTTATCAATTCTCTATGCTTTAAATATATCTCCAAAAATAATGTTCTAAATTTTTACTATCTACACAGTAACATATTATATATGACATATTAGAATTTCCATTTAACATACATATATATATATAAAATATGGACATGAACTACTTCACGGCCTCTTTATACAGTTTTAAGCAAAAACCAGAATAGATTTACGAAACTAAATCTTTGATAAGCCAGCACCGAGCAGTAATGTGATAATGGCCGGCTCAAATCGTAGAGCGAAACCCTGGTATCCACCGTTACAGCCTGTCAACCATGTCATGTCATAACGGTTTAGCAATCCCTTTCACAATTCCAATATTTTGAGACTGAAATGTTATAAACATTAAAAAAAAAAATAAACATTTCCAGTTAATAACTTTGAGGGTTAAAGACATTATTTGTAATCATAAACTTAACAGCATTAACGAATAGTTCAATGTATAGGTGGGCAGGTGGTCACTTGTACTTTACGTGTAGGAGTGGATGAGTGAGTCAGTACCACTGTACGTGTAGGGGTGGACGGTTCATCAGTACCACTATAGAGTATACGTGGATAGGTGAGTAACTACCCCTGCACGTGTATAGGTGGGCAGGTGGTTACTTGTACTTTACGTGTAGGAGTGGATGAGTGGGTCAATACCACTGTACGTGTAGGGGTGGACGGTTGATCACTACCACTATAGATTATGCGTAGATAGGTGAGTAACTACCCCTGCACGTGTATAGGTGGGCAGGTGGTTACTTGTACTTTACGTGTAGGAGTGGATGAGTGAGTGACCACTGTACGTGTAGGGGTGGACGGTTCATCAGTACCACTATAGAGTATACGTGGATAGGTGAGTAACTACCCCTGCACGTGTATAGGTGGGCAGGTGGTTACTTGTACTTTACGTGTAGGAGTGGATGAGTGGGTCAATACCATTGTACGTGTAGGGGTGGACGGTTGATCACTACCACTATAGATTATGCGTGTATAGGTGGGCAGGTGGTTACTTGTACTTTACGTGTAGGAGTGGATGAGTGGGTCAATACCACTGTACGTGTAGGGGTGGACGGTTGATTACTACCACAATAGAGAATGTGTGGATAGGTGAGTAACTACCCCTGCACGTGTATAAGTGGGCAGGTGGTTACTTGTACTTTACGTGTAGAAGTGGATGAGTGGGTCAATATCATTGTAGATATATGGGCATAAGGGGTATCAGTGGGTCACAGCCAAAATACATAAATACGAGTGTCATCGAGTTTTCACTAACATGCACTGTGTGAGGATCAAGAACGTAGAGCAGTTTTGCCTACCAGCCCTTATTACCATTGTACTTCTAACCCACCCATTTTAGGATTACTATGAAGAATATAAGGGGTATCCTTGTACTTACTTAATCCACATATTTTCCTAAAGACAATTTAGATTAAGGTATAGTATTTAGAACAAAAATAAATATGCCATAAAAGCTCTGATAAAATACTAAGAACAGTCCTGTTCAGTTTTGTTATTTCAATACACTATTTGAAAATCTATATACAACTTTCCAACATAATGAATTAAAAACTTGTAACATTTAAAAACTTAAAGAATTTAAAAATCCTATAAAATTACAATACAGTTTAATCTTGATAATCCGACAGTTAAGGGATCGACGGTGTGTCGGATCAACAAAAACGCCGGATTACAAAATGTCCATTGTAATTCACGAGAATTATGATTTCTAAGATAAACTGAAGCACAACGTACACCCTTCTTAGAATTTCCGCGCTATCAGCCGTGATAAAATGAGGCTGACATCACAATTGAATAAATGTAAGCAAAGAAACTATACAACATTTGTACAGTAACACAGTAAGGTTTATTACATTTAGTATTAAGTGTACAGTACGTCATCTGATGTGGCGTCGGACTAGTAAATGTCAGAGTATCAAGAGTGTACTGTAGTTTTTAATGTCTTCTAAAAGTGTTTACGAGACATAACATATGTTAACCATATCTGTAATCTGACACTTATATTGGAATCAGACTGATAACATTATTGATCAAACTAGTTTTAGAAATATATATACAGGTTGTATAAAAAATTTATACAGTCATTTTAAATAAATATGTCTGATTTTTGTCGCTTAATGATTCCTTATTGTAACACATGTGAGGAGTTAGCACTTTAAGTAAAAAGTGGATCTCGACTTAAAATGGTTGATGCTGGGGCCCTTTGGTGAGACAGGACATGGCTGACTTAAAATAAAGGTTCTCCTATATAGTCAGAAACACTTACTCCCTTCAGCACAACCTAGAAAAGCTTTATGCCTTCTTACATTTTTTAAAGAAGGTTTTCTTTCCATCACTTCTCAATGAATTATACAGGGTGTCCCGTAAGTAACCAGCCAAACTTCTGGAGGTCATTCCTTAGGTTAAAACAAACAAAAAATTTCATGTGTACAAATCGTCTATCTCGCTCCATTATCCGACTATCTGTATGTATATGTTTTTCACTAAAAACTTAATATCTCTAAAGTTATTTAAGATAAAATCATGAAAATTGGTATGAATGTTGATCGTCATAGTGTTCATGTATTATTTAAATTTCCGCTTTTTACAATAATCCTTTTCAAAATGGCAGCCATTTTAAATTTTTAAAGCCAAATATCTTAATAACATTAAATTTTACTAAAAACCTGTATGTTACAAAAAATTTTAAGAATTTATTTATACAAATAATTGTATAAAAAGTTTTAATATTGAACAACTATTAACTGAGAAATTACAATTTTTAACAAATAAAAATACACTTGATATTAATAAAATTGGAAACTTTAGTAAAGTGACATTTATTTACTAAAAATTAGATTAGTACTAAATAGATTTTTACAGCTGATTTGAAGTTGAAAATACATACAGTCAATGATTATCAGCTGACTGTAATATTGACAGTTCGTTGTTGGAAAACACCCATTTTTATTTGTTATTGATTGGAGTTCATTACTAAACAAAAACAGTGATATAAAGGGGTTCTTGAGATAGTTGTTATGGTTGCACTGGTATTAATATATTATCTTATATAGTTTCTTCATGAACCAAAATACCTATTTATTGTAATGAAGAATTATCAGATGTTCATTTTATTTATGGATTGGCTAATGGAAATTCACGCGAGGCAGCATGACTCTATGAAGAAAGATTTCCTCATCGAAGAACTCTTCACAGAGAAATGTTCCCAAATGTTCATAGGTCCCTGAGGGAGCGTGGAACTTTTGCTAAAGTTGAAAAGTTGGGTTGTCCAGTTTCATCAACAACCTTTAGAGCTCAAGAAAGAATATTAAATGCCATTGAAGAAACCTCTAGTACGAGTGTCAGAAGGTTGTCACAGGTTGGTGTAATGTCAAAAAACTCTGCGTGGCGTATTTTGAAAGATCAACAGTTGTATCCATATCATATTCAATGAGTCCAAAGTCTTTTTGAAAGATACTTCCAGCCTAGAATTAATCTGTGTCAATGTTTTTTCGGAAATATTGCTTTTATTCCACTATTTCTGTCAAGTATTTTGTTTACCAATGAGGCAGGATTTTTAAGAGAAGGTATTTTCAATTATCAAGCAACCACTTTTGGGCTCATTTCAACTCTCATGCTACATCACAATGCAGACACCAAGTACGTTTTTCTCTTAATGCGTGGATAGGGATTATTGGAGAACAATTGTTAGGACCTGTATTATTGCCAAATAGACTAAACGGAGCATCATATTTACATTTATTACAAAATTTGTTACTTGAACTATTAGAAGACGTGCCTTTACATGAAAGAAGTTCAATGTGGTCTATGCAGGATGGTGCTCCTGCAAATTTTAGTGTCGATGTTAGACTACACTTAAGACGGATTTTTAGAAACAAATGGATTTTCTAATAGTTCTAAAATTAACGTGGTGGTCCTGTAGCGTGGCCTGCCAGGTCTCCTGATTTAAACCCCCTGAACTTTTTTGTATGGGGTTACCTTAAATCTTTGGTATACCAAACACCTGTTGGAAATATTGAAATGTTAAGGGAAAGAATATTGGATGGCTGTAATACGATTAGACAGAAACCAGGTGTATTTGAACGAATGAGAAGTTCTATGAGAAATCGACTAGAAAGATGCATAGACATGAATGGTGGTCACTTTGAGCACATGTGTAAGATCACTAGTATTTTTTTTCTTTTGTTGTTCTTTACTGTTGTTTTTGTGTTGTAATAAACGTCACTTCTAACCCACTCCTACTGTATTTAGTTTTTAGTAAATAAATGTCACTTATTAAAGTTTCCAATTATAAATATCAATCGTATTTTTATTTGATAAAAATTGTAATTTCTCAGTTAGTAGTTGGTCAATCTTAAAACGTTTTATACATTTATTTGTATAAATAAATTTTTAAACTTTTTTGTAACACAGGTTTTTAATAAAATTCAAGGTTATTAAGATATTTGGCTACAAATTTAAAATGGCTGCCATTTTGAAAAGGATTATTGTAAAAAAATGAAATTTGAATAGTACATGGACACTATAAAGATCAACATTCATACCAATTTTCATGGTTTTATCTTAAATAATTTTAGAGATATTAAGTTTTTAGTAAAAAACATATACATACAGATAGTCGGATAATGGAGCGAGATAGACATTTTGTACACATACAATTTTTTATTTGTTTTAACCTAAGGAATGACCTCCAGAAGTTTGGCTGGTTACTTACGGGACACCCTGTATAGGTATTTCCAATTTTTATTATTTTTGTCAGATTAAAGCACTCGAATAATGAAATTAAATGGAAAAAATAATGCAGTGGAATTGTGTGCTATCAAAATTAAGCCCATTATAAATTTACAGTATATTAAAAGATAAAAAACTAATAACTTCTTAAAGTGATTAGATCTCTTTTACTTGCACTCCAGTCTTAAGCATTAGGCAACAAGAAACTTTAACAGTATTTTAATATTCTTTATTTTACAAAGTACGTTTTGTCCTTAGATAACTTAGATATAAGTGGTTCAAAACAACAAAACAATTCAGTATATAGAATTACCAAAATATAAATTATTTTATTTTTACGTAAGCAACTTTAATCCAAACAAAACTTAATTTTAGGATTGATGAGCATAATTTACATTATGTACTATTTTTTTAAAAACTATCTAAACATACATATACTTAAGCTTAATTTTAGGTCTGTGTCAGTTCTATTAGTCAAATTTTCCTACTCAAGAGTTTTTTAAAGCTGATCATATTTTAGTATCATAAGGAAACACAGTATCAATATCAAACTATTGTGAAGGAGAAACTTAATCTGCTGAAAACACGTGTCAGGTAAAATTAGCACTGCGAGTGGGGCAGTGTCCACCCTTCCTTTCATTCAAATCTCCTTTCAAAGCACCTCCATTCATCAGGAGCCTTAGCCAGCCGAAGGTCTCTCTATATTCACGTCACGGCTGACGAACGGTGTGTGTGCGCGTGTGTGAGTTGCCGCCTAGGCCGCCCCGCCTGTCTCTAGACGCGGTCCGCCGCCCACCATTGTGCGGACTCTGCGGACCGAAACAGTCTAATCAGCCCGTTTCCGGTCGTTCCGCATGTTCCGCCATGCCGCTTGACACACTCCCGCTGTCACAGCACCGCTTGCTACATCTTATCTGATGTCCCTGCCACCGGTTATGTGTGTTTGAGGATGTCCTGTTATTTACTTTATTTCTTTTCCTAAATCTCATTTGGAGGCCTTCAATTAAATTTTACAATTCATCAATAAGTTTTGTACTGAACATTGAATTCACCATGGGACATTAGACATAAGAAAAAATAAATCTTACTATGCCTTGTAAACTAGATTGTCTGGAAAAACTTGAAGATTACAAAGCGAAACAAATAATCCCTCATCACCCGTAGTTTAAGGGAATAGTAATTCCAAACAATATATTATATTAAATAGTATAAATGAAAGACCCAAATTAAAGTAAAAAAACATAGATATACAAGTAAATAATTAAATAAAACTACTTATCTCCATATGATATAAATTAGTAACTAAATATAGTAAATAAATATTTCCTTGTTAAAAGATAACATTTAACTTGCACAGTAATAATAGTCATAAAATAAATTAAAATAGTAAACTCAGACTAAGCTAACACATTTTATTGTCTATGTGATAAATAAACATGAGCTTTTTTTGCAGTCAATTTCAAGGCCAAAATTTAAGGGATTTAGGAAAAAAGGTAATTTTGAGTTATGTCTAATTTTACCACGTGAAGTTACGGCTAAGATGCTCTATTTAACACTTAACCTTGGGATTAATGGTTTGAAGCGTGACTTCCAATCCACGACATGACCGGAAGTCGGGTTTGGTAAAACTTTAGGATCCATTTCCATTTTTTTACACTTTGTGGCAGATCCTGTAAGAGGTTGAAGGGCCAGAACCTTAGCGTAATACAAGCAGTACATTGGAAGGCCTTCTCTGACCCACATCATATTCGTTTGGGTACGTAACACCAGAAAGCCAAGATAGCAATATGAAATAATCTAACTTTCAAAGTATTTTGGGTTATTTGTCATTCAAATAGATTTTTTAATAATTTATATATATATATATATATATACATAAAACTATCAAAATAAAGGAATAGTGGAAGATAGTATAACTTTCAAAGTGTAGTGATTATTAAGTCTAGAAAGTCACATATTATTTTAGAAAATAAGTAATCAAAGGATAGGTATAATAAGACCTTTAACTTGTTAAAGGAAACTGACGTAACTTTCAAAATGTCACTAGTCAGTCATATAAAGAAGAAGACATACTTTCTCAAAAATGATAATCAAAATTAAGGTAAATAATGAGACATTTTAGGACCAATAACAATTAAAGTCGATCAGTCATAAAAATAACCACACATTCTTTTTTAAAGTACATTAAAAATTAGATTGTGTTTTCATTTACTGATTATTTATTTATTTAACGGCATAGCCATTTTTTACAGTATTACAACAGTGTGATGCACAACAAAGGTCTTACAATGCTATCGATACATGCTTGAGAACTTAACACTATTGTTAATTTCTCAAGCATGTATAATTATACAGTAAATAAATATACCATGGATAGTAAACAGACAAACAAGCAATAGATAATATATAATGGATAGCAATAGGTAAATGTACTACTCAATTATAATGATGGGAGTGACACAACCTTAGAATAATAACAAGTGAAATGGACACCAATAAATATATAAATAGCATGCAAGTGCCTTGCAAATAAATAAATAAAGGTCTTAATAACAAGTGAAATACACATCAATAAATATATAAATAGCATGCAAGCGGAGAGCATGGTATGTTCTAATAGAATAATTATAATAATTACATAATGCAATAACAGTGATAGAAAAAATAATTTACATAGATAATACTATCCTAATAATAATAATAATAAGGACTGAACAACAACAATACAATTAATACTCAACACAGTAGAATAATAACAAATAAATGTAGAAAAATGGCAAATCAACTAAAGAGGCTCTGCAGACGAGTTCGGAAGGAGGAGGCGCTTGAGTCGCGGAAGAAGTCAAGATCTTCAGAAACGGAGTTGCCATGCCTCTGGATTCTCAAGATGGAGCTGTTCTTTGCATAATTGGTAGACACGTGTGTTGTGATGAAGAGGTTTCCGGATCTTGTGCCACAAGTAGGTACTCTTAGATTAATTCTCTCAAGAAGATCAGGGCAATCAATGTCCGCCATTACGAGACGCCGAAGAAACACAACATCGCTCATTATACGTCTGATTTCGAGAGGTGGTAGTATCATGAGGCTGGCAACCTAATCTAGTGGAACTTCAAGGTACCTGTATCCCAGACGGGTCCCGATGAGGCGGAGAAAACGACGCTGGACTACCTCCAAAGCATCCCTTAGGTAGACTTGGTGAGGTGACCATATGACTCCGCAGTATTCAAGATGAGGTCTAACAAGAGTACAATAGAGAAGCCTTAAAGAATAAGGGTTGGAGAGGGTTCTTACAAGACGGTGAATGAGACCCAGATTATGAAGAGCTTTAGAACAGGCTACACCAACATGGCAATCCCAAGTAAGGGATTGTTTAAATTTATTTATTTATTCATAAGACGCCGATCGTCAAGATATGGGCGAATATGGGTTTCAAATGAGTGTGATGAGTGTAGATGAGTGAATGTAGTCATTGTTACAAACTAAGGCCGACTATTCCTTAGAAAGTGTCATTAATTAATAGCCCAATGACAAATGAACAGCCGGTGGCTATCAGCTGATACTTCTCAAAATGTATTGACTCTGATTGGGATCGAACTGAGAACCTTTAGCTTATGAAGCTGGGACTGAACAAACTACGCTACCGACCAATTTTATAATTGGTATAAATTTTTATGTAAATAAATATAAATATGACCCCGAGGTCTTTAACTTCGGTCGTTCTTTTGAGAGTGGTGTCATGCATAGCGTAGTTTCGCAGTATAGGGATTTTGGAACGGTGGAAAATCAAACATACACATTTGTCCACGTTCAGGGCCATCTTATTCTGTGTACACCATTCGGTGATGTAATTAATACTGGTCTGAAGCAGGTCTTGTTCGTCCACTGATGCAATTCTCTGATAGAGTTTTAGGTCATATAATAAGCAGCCACACTTGATTCCAGAGGTTAATAAACATCGTTAATAAAGATTTAAATAATACAGGACCAAGTAGAGAACCCTGAGGTACCCCAGACGTTGGTACAAAGGACTTGGATAGTGAGTTGCTAAAGCGAACCTGAAGGATTCGTCCACACAAGAAACTGGACAGCCACAGAAGCAAATCTCCACCAAAACCACAAGACTCCAATTTCTTTACAAGTAAACATTGGTTAACACGGTCAAAAATCAAGCTCAATATCATCCACCTGCTTATGAACTTTAAACACGTCAAATATATCAGATTGGAACACCATGAGGTTAGTAGCAGAAGACCTGCCTCGTCGGAATCCGTATTGGCGGGGTGTAATAATCCGGGAAATTGTGAAGTTAATTCTATTGAGAACGAGCCCCTCAAATACTTTAGCAAAAAACTGGCAAAATTGCAATAGGTCTGTAGTTTTTGATGTCGTCTATGGGGCCTTTTTTGTGGATGGGAAAAATAAAGCTCCTCTTAAGTGCGTCAGGAAAGATCCCAGCCGATAATGATCTATTGAAGAGCTTGGTGAGTAGATATGCTAGAAGGTTACAAATAGAAGGTGGGTGGGGGGGGATTGCTGAAGGAGGTATCATCAAGTCGGGTCCACATCCATTTCAATCGTCCAGACTAAGTAGAGCTTGTCGTACCTCGGGGACATTTATTACTATTGATGTGAGTATGTTGCAAGATGAAGAAGTGATCTGGGGATCATCAGTAATGTCATCGGCGCTGTTGAAGGCTGTGGAGAAAAAGTCGGCGTAGAGATCCGCTGAAGTTTGGTAAGAAGTTGGCGTTATCCCGTCTAAGACAAGGATTGTGGGGGTAGAGCCACCGCGATTGAGATTCTTCACATATGACCAGAAAACTTTTGGATTATGCGGGAGAACTTCTTGAATGTGATCAGCATACGCCATAAAAAATTCCTTAGCTAACGCCTTGCATTGAGATCTAACTACAACAAAGCACTGGTACGTTACTTCACATAGCATGGATCTATGTTCCTTGTGGAGGGATTTCTTCAGAAAGATCAAGTTTTTTTAGATCACGAGAAAACCAGGCTGGCCACTTTAAGGATCCCCATTTCCTTAAGGGGGAGGGCTTGATAACAGATTTTCTGATTGTATTTATTAGCATCCAAAAGGACTCGTTGATGTCATGGATAGCATCCAGTGAAGCAAAGTTAAACATGGAGAGCTCCTCATGGAATGTGTACAGATTACACTTGGCAGGATTTGGAGCAAAATTGTAGGTGCTGGTATCGTGACAAGTCAAATGAGAGATGGATGGTGAACATTTTCAATGAGGAGTATTATTGGTAGTATTATTGGTGGGAATTAGTCATATTTTAGCACTACCACGTTTTATTAACTCAAGTTTACTAATTATCTGTAATCGCTCATTCTTATATAATATACTTATGAAATAACACATACCACAGCTCACGCTTTTACTTTTAATTATGGGCTGTATAAGCTTAATTGGTGTTTATCGCACCGTAAATCGTTGAAAGTTCACTTTCATAATATCTCTACTAGGTTTCTGTCATAAGTACTGTACAAGTTCATTGGAATTGCCCACCCACTCATCTGTACACGTATGGTTCTGATGACTATCTAACCCACCCATACAAGAACGAAAATATTGACACTTCTGCACACCCGTTACGTACGGTGGTATTGACCCACCCATACAGATTCAGTGGTATTGATCCACCCATTGACATGCAGTGGTATTGACCCTTCCATATACGTAGTGTGGTATTGAACAACCCGTCTACACGTACACGAACAGTGTTATTGAAACACACGCCCATTCATGGACATTATTATTAACCCTCAGCCCACCCATACACCTAATGTTATTTAACGACCCACCCACTCATATACGGAGGGTAATATTGGACCATTAGCTATATATATGTCGTATGGTTTGTTATCAGCTACCATTTGTTAATTATAAAGCTGCTATGTATGTTTGGATATATATCATAAAGTCATGATTATATATTAATTGATTATCAAAATGTAAAGTGATCTACTGTCACAAAGTTAAGTCCAATCCATCGAGCCATCAATAATTCTCAATAATAATAATAAATAATATACCTCAATAAAGCAATAATACCTGCCTCAATAATTCTGTGTATGCTGACCAATCCCACCGTAAATGAGCGCGTTGGGCACTCTGAAACTATGTGATCCATTGTTTGGATAGACTCCCCGCAATCACATGACTGATCTAGTGTCAATCCCCATTTATATTTCCAGTAATTGCATCTGCCAACGCCAGTTCGGAACCGATTCAAGAGTGTCCACTCCCTACCAGGGAGTTTCTTTCCTTCTAAAGGTATTAACGGACCACTAATAAGGAACTTATCGTCCATCAAAACTGTTCCACGCTACAGCCAAGGTGGTATTGGGCGAGAACTCGTCGTCAAAAATCACCCAGACGCGTAATGTGGTATTGATCGACTTACCCACCAATAAACGTAGAGTGGTACTAACCAATCCACCCTCCCATACTTTACGGTGGTATTAATCCGCTCATTCACGTGCAGTGATATTAATACATTACGGTGGTATAAACCCGCTATTACACGTACAGTGATATTAACCCACCCATAAATTACGGTGGTATTAACCCGCTCATAGACGTTTATTATTTATTTATATATACCAACGGACATCTCCATTTTTACATTGAATGAAACATAAGTTTGACAATTGGCTCAAAGTATGACTTACAGCTAAGATTGCCATGCAAAGACTAAATTACGGCTACTGTACCAATAATAGAATCAAAAATAAAATAGAATATGACAATGTACAATAATCATGTGAAATAATTACAGTTCAATCATCATGCACGAGAATAATAAACAATGTATATATATACAGGAAAAACTAAACCATAAGACAATAACAATAAATAGTTGCAAGCACGATTATAAATAGAACAATAATTATAAATAGAACAAGATGATACAATAAATATTGATAATCTATATACAGGAAAAACTGGATTATAAAGCATAATAACAATAACTAGTATAAGCGTAATTTACATAGACCAATAATTATATAAATAGAACAGGTCAATGCAATAATATAAAATAAATACATGCAAATAACTACAAAGTGCAAAACAAACATACCTTTTTTACTCTTGCCATGCTATCGTGAAAGAAGTCCACATGTTTGGCAACGTTGTTACCAGCTCTTTGGAGTCGGGCCATCGTGCTGTTGGCTGCGTAGCTAGTTCGATGCTGTTGCCTTATCATCAGACCTAGTGCTCGTCGGGACCCTGTACCAGACCAAACGAAGTATGTTTGGGCAGTCGACTTTTCCATTTATGATCTTATGTAGCAACACCATGTCGACAGAGAGTCTACGCTGCTCAAGTGGTTGGAGTCCAAGGTCAATAGATAACGTTTCAACTGGAACTTGAAAGTATGGATAACACTCCTTAAAGCCACCCATGCGTATAAATCTTCGTTGGACTCTCTCCAGTTCAGCAATGAGGTATTTCTGATAAGGGTTCCATATTGGTGAGCCATATTCCAGAATTCGCCTAACTAAGGCACAGTACAGAAACTTTAAGGCAGTTGTGTCCCTGAACTGCTTCGATCAACGAGATAGAAAGCCAAGCATCTGTTAGCTCTGCCGCAAATGTCATGTATGTGTACGTCGAAGTTCAGTGGTGGGGTCAGGATAACACCTAGGTCTTTGACACGCTTCACACGAGCAATGGACTCATCCTGTTGTCTGCACACCATCGGTCAAGACTTGATAGATCCCTCTGTATCCGAAGGCAGTCATCTTCAGATTCTATGATTGAGAAGATTTTTAGATCGTCTGCTAACATAAGGACATCACTCTTTAGCACTTCAGGAAGATCGTTAATAAATTGAGAGAAACGATAAGGCTCAAGTAACGATCCCTGGGGGACCCCAGAGTAGCCAATGTATTCGGAAGAGAGGGACGATGCAAACTTGACAAACAGACGTCTGTTGAAAAGGTAACTTGCCAACCACCGAGCACAGGAGTTTCCAAATCCCTGCTCCTGCATTGTTTTCAAAAGAAGTGAGTGGTCATCCATGTCAAACGCTTTGGAGAAATCCAAATAAACTGTGTCAAGTTGTTTATTTAAGGTACACGTGCAGTGTTATTAGCCCATCCATACATTACGATAGTATTAACCCGCTCATTCGCGTACAGTGATATTAACCCACACATACATTACGGTGGTATTAACCTGCTCATACACGTGCAGTAATATTAATCCACACATACATTACGGTAGTATTAACCCGCTCATTCGCGTGCAGTATTATTAACCTACCCATACATTACTGTGGTATTAACCTGCTCATACACGTGCAGTAATATTAATCCACACATACATTACGGTAGTATTAACCCGCTCATTCGCGTGCAGTATTATTAACCCACACAAACATTACGGTGGTATTAACCTGCTCATACACGTGCAGTGATATTAACCCACACATACATTACGGTGGTATTTGCCTGCTCATACACGTGCAGTAATATTAATCCACACATACATTACGGTAGTATTAACCAGCTCATTCGCGTGCAGTATTATTAACCTACCCATACAATACTGTGGTATTCATTCGCTCATACACGTGCAGTGATATTAACCCACCCATAAATTATGGTGGTATTAATTCGCTCATACACGTGCAGTGATATTAACCCACCCATACATTACGGTTGTATTAACCCGTTCATACACGTGCAGTGATATTAACCCACTCATGCAATACTGTGGTATTGACCCACCCTCTTCAGGTAGGGTTGTTATGCTACTCGCCTATGCATCCACCTACCTATGCACGTAAATTTCATACACGTTCAGGATAGCAGTTACCCCCCCCGACCACCCCTATACGTACAGTGGTAGTGAGTGACCCACCCACCCACTTTTACATGTGGTATTTGTACAAAATTGTTTTCGTTTTTTATTTAATTTTAATGAGAGTAATGAACAATAGTTCATATTAAAATCCTACCCATAGTTAAGAGTATATTAAAGTCAATTTAAAGCACTTTCCTTTCTTGATATTTTTATTAGAGTTTCAATTTACAAATCTAAGACAAACTTGCATAAAGTTCATAACCAGTAATAATTATAGTATTTTGATTATGCTATTTATTGTTCAGGATTATCAATTGAACATTTATTTGGCTGATTATTTATTAACACTGAGAAATTTAACACGGAATTTGAGTAATTTTATTTTAATGCTGTTTTTCTTATAATGCGTTGGACTTGAGTTTAACTATCTTCAAAATCCTTTTTTTGCAGTACATACAATAGTATTTTGTTAGCGTAACTATTTAATAAAAATTTTAGCAAAACTTATTAATCTTCTTTGATAATAATTAGCCACCGAATATATATATATATATATATATATCAGTTGTAATATTAATGTACATTATAATTTATGTTTTGTTAAATATATTGCGTCACATGACATATTTCAATATCTTAACCTATTTAATTAAAAAATACTTAATTATTTATGCACTATTGTATCCTTATTTAATACGTGTAACAGTTATGCATCAAGGTTTGTCTTAAATAATATCATAAAAGTACATGATGTCATAAATTTAAATGTATTGTTAAATGTTATTCATCGTTTTTCCAAGAATGGCATATCTGCAATGTTCCCATTCTTAATCACAAACAATAAATCAGTCTATAAATGTAAGGGAAAGAGATAATGCAGTAGTAAGTAAACCACTGAAAGGGTTTGGGTGGCACTTTAGTTAAACGAAGATGTGAGCTGAGCACTCTGTGTTTACTCTTCATTTAATCCTTGAGGGAGTGAAAAGTTAACTCTGAAAAATTGTCTCATCAGATCCACACTTTATTGAAATAAGACTATCTAGATACCCGAAACTAAGCTGTCTTCAAAGATTCCTATGTACTGTCTACTTTTAAAAGCTCTCAGCATTTTATAATAATGTTCTTTTAATTTAAAAATTAAATCGGTTTGATTAATTTTTACTATGAAAATAGTTTAACATTTTAATCAAACTATAAACAAAATTTATTTATCATTGAAAACAATGAATTTTAACTTTATAAGGCTATAAAGAATTTAAGTAAATAGGTCAAGTACTATACTTCATATAACTAAATTATAGTACGGAATTTTCTATATTAATTTTTGTACATTTTCTCTACATTGCACAGTTTACCCATTGCTAACAAAGATTTATTTCAATTATTTTTATAGTTATAAACATGTAGTTTTCCATACACAAACGAAATTAGTAAACATTTATTTCTCACTACCATTTGGCTAACATGTAACGTGACCTTGAGATATTTCCATGTTTAATTATTAGTTAAACCAATACGTACGCTTTAAAAAGTATTTATTTTACCAAGCGTAACCGGAATTTAAACATTCATATAAAATATGAAAATTATGTTGTATCCATGAAACATTGAAGTTCATGAAACATTTAAGTTCATGAAACATTGAAGTTCATGAAACATTGAAGTTCATGAATCATTGAAGTTCATGAAACATTGAAGTTCATGAAACATTGAAGTACTAAGTATGAATTTAAATGAAAATGTGCTTCATCAAATTAACTATACTTTACCTGAAATGTTTTTTACTTGTTTATCTCTATTAAGATGTATATTTCAATATTGTTTTTGTAATTTTTAATTTTACTTTGTATGGAAAAATGTTTTACCATTAACACATTACATAATTGCTTAAATAATTACAGCCTTGATTTAGGTGATTTTTTTGTACTTATTTCGAAATTTAGTTGTGTTATAAATAAATATTTGCGAAAACAAAGGTTTGTATACCAAATATCTGTATATGTGTGGGCTAGTGATATTTAGAAATAAAGAAAGGTCAGAGGTCCTTAGTAATCGGACTCATGTAAATAAGTCAGTTATTCTAGGCAATGTCCGGACGGCCGTTGCTAAGAAGATACGGTGTTTGTAAAAGAAAACATTTCACTCAATTCACGTCTAATCATGTTTTTACCTCATTTAATATAAAATATCTTATCAAAAGATGGGAAGTCCTAAATTTAGAGTGAATTTAACGCAGGTAACTGAATCACAATAAAGTCAGTGATCCATGGCGGACCGCTTTACTTGGTTCCTTAAATAAACAGTGTATACAAATATATAGTATTGAAGTTGTATGTATATTAACTTGTACGTCATTTATTTAGTTTAAAATGTAATGTTATTTTAAATTTATAAAACTGATATCATTATTACTTATACATAACAAGATATTAACAATTTAACAATTTTCTATTCAGTTACTCATAAACTATATTTGTTGATATAACAAAGTTTTCTTTGTAGTCTCATTAGGTTCCAATTACTTTCTACATTTTGTGCTTACCCAAAATATAGGATAAAATTTGAAATAATATAATGTACACTTAAATTACTTCAAATGTAATATTAACTGTTAGTGGAGCTGAACCTTTCATCCACCAATACCATACAATAGTGATGATCATCTCATCCACCCATACAAGTAAAGTAATATTGAAACTCTCGCCCATGCATGCAAGACAAGAAATGATGACCCTCCCACTCAACCAAGCACGATTAGTGACGATAACCCACCTACTCACACATACATGTACAGTAATTATGTATGACCTATGTATTTGCAGTAATAATGAGCCAATCATTTAACCATACACTTACAGTAATGAAGAACCTCCCACCCACCTATTCACGTAGAGTAACTATGAATCACCCATACATGTACAATAATGATGACTTGATCAACCAACCTTACTCATACGATGATAATAACCCTCCTTCCCGCCCATACACGTAAAGTAATGATGACCATCTTACACACCCATACAAATAGAGTATTAGTGTAGGCCTACGTCATGTTTAACAAACACGTACACATTCGATTATCCTTCCACCCTATGTAATTATGACCCCCATGTCCCACCAACACATAAACGAAAAGTAATAATGACACTCTCACCCTACCATAAAAGTTCAGTACTGATGATCCACCCGTTTACTCATATAGGTACAGTAGAGAGGATGCTCCTACTCAACCATACACATAGAGTAAATATGACACCCCCACCTACCCATAAACGTACAGTAATGATGAATCTTCCACACACCTATTAACGAAGATTAATTATGATTTACTCATACACGTACAATAATGATGAACTGTCCAACTGACCCTCACACATACAATAATTATGAACTGTCCAACTAACCACACACATACAATAATGATGAACTGTCCAACTGACCAAACACGTACAATAATGATGAACTGTCCAACTGACCACACACGTACAATAATGAATAACTGCCCAACTGACCATACACATACAATAATGATGAACTATCCAACGGACCTCACACATACAATAATGATGAACTGTCCAACTGACCAAACACGTACAATAATGATGAACTGTCCAACTGACCACACACGTACAATAATGAATAACTGTCCAACTGACCATACACATACAATAATGATGAACTGTCCAACTGACCTCACACATACAATAATGATGAACTGTCCAACTGAACACACACGTACAATAATGATGAACTGTCCAACTGACCACACACATACAATAATGATGAACTGTCCAACTGACCTCACACATACAATAATGATGAACTGTCCAACTGACCACACACGTACAATAATGATGAACTGTCCAACTGACCACACACGTACAATAATGATGAACGGTCCAACTGACCATACACATACAATAATGATGAACTGTCTAACTGACCATACACATACAATAATGATGAACTGTCCAACTGACCTCACACATATAATAATGATGAACTGTCCAACTGACCACACACGTACAATAATGATGAACTGTCCAACTGACCACACACATACAATAATGATGAACTGTCCAACTGACCTCACACATACAATAATGATGAACTGTCCAAATGACCAAACACGTACAATAATGATGAACTGTCCAACTGACCACACACGTACAATAATGAATAACTGTCCAACTGACCATACACATACAATAATGATGAACTGTCCAACTGACCTCACACATACAATAATGATGAACTGTCCAACTGAACACACACGTACAATAATGATGAACTGTCCAACTGACCACACACATACAATAATGATGAACTGTCCAACTGACCTCACACATACAATAATGATGAACTGTCCAACTGACCACACACGTACAATAATGATGAACTGTCCAACTGACCACACACGTACAATAATGATGAACGGTCCAACTGACCATACACATACAATAATGATGAACTGTCTAACTGACCATACACATACAATAATGATGAACTGTCCAACTGACCTCACACATATAATAATGATGAACTGTCCAACTGACCACACACGTACAATAATGATGAACTGTCCAACTGACCACACACATACAATAATGATGAACTGTCCAACTGACCTCGCACATACAATAATTATGAACTGTCCAACTGACCACACACGTACAATAATGATGAACTGTCCAACTGACCATTCACATACAATAATGATGAACTGTCCAACTGACCTCACACATACAATAATGATGAACTGTTCAGCTGACCACACACGTACGATAATGATGAACTGTCCAACTGACCTCACACGTACAATAATGATGAACTGTCCAACTGACCATACACATACAATAATGATGAACTGTCCAACTGACCTCACACATACAATAATGATGAACTGTTCAGCTGACCACACACATACAATAATTATGAACTTTCCAACTGACAACACACATACAATATTGATGTGAGACGTGTGAACCCACTTACACAAAACACGTAAAGTAACAATGACCCTCTCACACACCAATAAAAGTACAGTAATGATAATCCTCCCAGTCAACCATACACGTACATCAGTGTTAACCCTCCCACTCACCCATTAACATTCAAAGATAATACCCACCACCCAATAACGATACAATAACGATAATGGTACCATAAAATAACGTACAATAACGATAAAGGCGAGCAACATAAAGTAGAATAATGATGACACTCCCAACCACCCATATTCGTGTACTAATGATAACCCTCTCACCCACCATACAAGTACAGTATGATGACCTTCATACTAAGTAATATGAAATAAACACGTAATATTTATAACTTTTATAATTTGTTTTGATAAGTTTAGAGATATATTGTTACTTTTGCCAAATTGTATTGAAAAATATTTGAAATAATAATTTTTTTTCTTTTATTTCACAATAAGTAAGATAAATTAATTTAAAATTAAATTACATTGATTGAAACAATATAAAAACAAATATATAATAGATGGTAATTAAAAAAATACTAAACTTTAATGTAATATTTTAAAGATGTAATTTAAAGTTATTAGGTAATTAATATAAAAAGACAATACACAGCTCTTTACGTAGTACGAACACTGGTCAAACACTTTTAATAAAGGACAAATCTGTAAAAAAGTGAAAGCACGACTAACTTTCCTGTATGGCATCTAAAAATCAGCATTAGATGTTTGAGTGGATGAAATGTCCAAACAATAACGTCAAACACTTCTTCTGGAGTAAATTCTCAATGCTATTACTAGTTTCAAACAGTACATTGTTTCAATATTCGGAGACAGCGAATGACTCATGAGAAAATGTGGACGGAGAAAGTCCCCTTGGCTCAGTCGGCAAAGAACAGCTGGCACTTATCATGTTTAATTTACTATATTATTTGATTATATGATAAATCTATATTATTAGTTAAGTTAGTTTAAGTCCACCTAGTTCCACTATATATTAGTATTATGTTGTTTACAATTACAACTTTTTGTTATATAGTTAATAATGAGGAATCCAACTCAAACTTTAAAAAGAAACTTAAAAACTACAGTATCTCATTGAAATCTCTCCCTATTCAACAGATGAAGCATTTGTTAATATTAAATGAAACAATCTTTAATTGGAACACTACTCGTATTAAGATAATATATGGTATTAATTAGTATATAACATGATATTGCTTAGTTATAGATTTATTAATTAAGTGACACTATTCATTGTACATTACGTATATATATTTATGTATAAAGATATTTTGAATTGAATTGAACAAATAAATAAATAAAATTTAAAAACATTTAAAAAAATTAACTTATATTTTTAATGTGGAATTAAATATATGTCACAAAAACTGGATCTCAATGATAATAATTATTTTATTTAGGCAAATATTTGTAATTTACATGTATAAATAAAAAAATAATAATAATTTGTAAAAACTCATGCATAAATTATTATTATGTTATTATACGGATTTATCATATGATTGCATATTTCTCAGCCAACTAATAATGGCTGAATTTCACGCTATGGTTAGTAAAATTAGCTATACTATTTAAACGATAAAATATAAGTTTAAAAGAACAATAATAAATAACTTGCTACAAGTTTGAGTGAGTATAAACTCTATACTATATCATATTTTATACATTGACAATCCATATATCATACATAAATCTAATCTGCAATGTGACTCATCATATAATTCACAGCTTGTGTGATACTGAAAATACAACGAATGAATGATTTTGGTTAGTTCTATGAATCTTTAAAAAGCTTCAATTTTACTAACTATGAATATTATACGTTACTATATGCAACAATTTTTATATATCAGAATAAAAACTTACTCTTATTGTTTTTAAGCAATACTGTGACTTGATATGCAATGTATTGTTTCGTAACGTGTATTTTTCTAGTTTTGTGACACCATGACGAAATATGTAATAGCAAAATTGGTGTTAAAACCGAACAGCTGATTACTGTCGCTAGGTAGGTCTATGGTTGAATAATTCACCTTGATTGAAACCGAAGTGCTAAATAGTGTAAGCCAGAGTGAGTGAAAGTTTTAATGTGTCGACTATACTGTCTTAACCTACAAGGCCCTAAAATCCAGTTTCTCCGATAGCGCTTTCTGACGGATGGACGCCCAACAAGCGTGCGGCGAATGTGTACCTTTTGTCCAGTCTATATAATTGAATATTCATCGTAAATGCTAACATTTAATTAAAGTATGCAATAACTAAACTTTAATTGTTAGATAATATAACAAAATAAACCAAAATATACTGTACTTACATAATTAAGCCAGGGATATGAATTAGGAAAATAATATATTTTATATTACTATTATAATAAAAGAGAGAAAAAATTATGTATTTGGGAAAAACTTTCATTATAAATAAGGTTAAATATAACAACATTCAACATTATTTATTTTGTGCGTGTATGGGTGGGCGAGTGGGTTACTAACACTGGACGTGTATGGGTGGGCGGGCGGGTTACTACCACTGTGCGTGTATGAGTGGGTGGTTGGGTTACTACCATTGTACGTGTATGGGTGGGCGGGCGGGTTACTACCACTGTGCATGTATGGGTGGGCGGGTAGGTTACTACCTCTGTGCGTGTATGGGTGGGCGGGTAGGTTGCTACCTCTGTGCGTGTATGGGTGGGCGGGCGGGTTTCTACCACTGTACGTGTATGGGTGGTCGGATGTGTTACCACCACTCTATGTGAATGGGTAGATCACGTGTGGTTATAATACGGCCCGAGATATGGTTGCTACCTTTTCAATTTGGAAAATTCAACTGAGCGAAGCTTTAAGAGAATATGTCTTAAACGAAATAAATGTTCTCATAAAAATGAAAAAAATGAAATTAAGCTTGTTGCTAAACAAAACATAAAAATCACTTTTCTTATAACACAGGCCTTCTAGGCACATTTCTTTCTTCACTTTCCACTAAAAATTATCACTTTCCATCTAAAATATGGTTAACTGTTATAGAAATGAATTAGTTCATGATTTTAGATTAAATTGTCAAAGAAAAATAAAACAGTTTCGTTATTTGGTACTTGGTGGAATTTCGATGGATTTAAATGAAACATTTTTACTAATTCCACAGTTTTTAATTTTAGATTAATGCATTTTCGCCAGTTACGGCATCTTCAGATCATTCATCTAAAATTAAAAACTGTGGAATTAGTAAAAATGTTTCATTTAAAAATAAAACACTTCTGTAATTAGAATAAATATTATTACAGTATACGAAGTTTTTAAAATTCCCTATTACATTGCTTCAAGATATATTCTTTTATGTACGTAGGTTATACTGCAGATAGGTATTTTTAATTGATTGTCAAATTCTGTTTTACTATGTTGAAAGTAGTACATTCATTTAATTTTTATTAAACGATTTCTTAGGCCAAGTGTTGACACATATCTTGTAGTTTGTGACATTGATTTATCATGGATTTTAATGTTAATCTGATGGAAATGGCCATATATACATTTATATATAATTTAAGATTTATATTTGACTGTAATTTATAAAACGATGAGTTTAGTTTCTAAAACGTTAAATAAATAGAATAACAAAACAGTATAGAAATAAAAAAACATGAATGTATATTCCTCGTCGAGTGAAGTTCACTCACATGACTTCAGAACCATTTTAACTGGCAATTGAAGTTATTACAAAGAAATATTACTGGTCAATCGTTAAATGTGTTGTTGGAGCTCCTAAACTTAAAAATATATATACTTTAAATCTAATATCTTTAAAAAATTATTGGCCTATTCACTTAAGTAATGTACATTTGGTGGCTAAATTACAAAACTATGCTAATTCAAACACATTCATTCATTCATGTTGCTATCAGTAATCAGTTAAATAATAAAATGTTGCAAGTTTACTTAACTCTTTATAGTGTATAAGAGGAGAAGAAAAACGAGCATCGTCCGCTTACTGCTGTAACCTTATTTCGTGAACAGTGCGTGTTAAAAGTCCATTACCGAGGTCACTGGCTCGCGTTTCCACACAACGGGAGGAAAATATTTTCTCTTTTTGTAAAAAGAACTAGCCCTAACATTTTTAACTGTCTATATCTGACACAAAAGCATTACTCACAACACTCCATTACTCACATTTCATCGTATAAGTATTTTAATTCTGTTTATAACATTGGAATGTTTCAAGTGATAGTTTTAGTAGTTATTCTGTGGTACGTTAAACTATTTGTTTATCTACCAAAGATTAAAATTTAAATAAAAGAAGCTATGAACTGTTTGCTAACCTTAATAGAATAACCACTTCAGTAACACGTCTAGTTTTAGGATTAGAAGTAAAATAATCGTTTTAGAGTACTTATAAAAATAGTACTCTAAAATAGAGTGCATGCATAATAGAGTACTTATAAAAAATAATAAAATGTGTAGTTCAAATATTTGAGATGATTGATTTCACTGTAATTCAATTACTTTTATAAAATATCTCCTAGTATTTTAAAAACGTTTATATGATAAATGTAGAACTATTAAACGTTCTATTTACCAAATATTTATGTTAATTATTGACATTAAAAAAAAAAATACTTTTTTTAAGAATTCGATATTATTCAAACTATAAATATAATTATAATTCTAATTATTATAGAAGGAACTCAAATTATAGAAGGAATTAAAAAAGTAACTAAGGTTCTGTTTGTGTTAATTTAACCTTAATTTAGTGCGAACAATAATTTACACGCACTCAATACTTCCAAAACTATGTTTCATCTACGCAATAACACAAATAATATAGCTTATACATTTCCATCAGCTTCACGTACTCGAACATATGTTACATTGTTTGAAAAGTGTCCATTTCGATTAAGGAGTGTGGATCATTTTACCTACCGGTATGTCACTTATAGGTTTTGGTTCTAGAAACTATTTCTTATATTATCACACCTGTTATAAATCAATATTTAGTTGGTCTTTCGGATTAAATCAGTTAAAATAGCCTAAAAACTAGGAATTTGGTTTCTATGTAAGTCGTGAAAAATGTTATGATGTATCTTGCAAGATGGTGAGATTTGAAATGGATAAGATCTTTTTACAATCCCTTTATAGGGCATCTCTGCCTCAAGTTTTAGTGGGGCTACGTTATACTGCTCTGACAGTTGTGGCAGAAATGTAGCAATGATGAGATCTCTGATATATTTTTCCCCCTATTTATTTAGTGTGACACAAGTACAAATGTTAGCACTTGTGGACATAAAGGATAATTCTGTGGTACACAGGGATTATGTTATGCTACACAAGATGACCCGGCAAGTTTCTGCACAACGCAATGGTTCTTACTTGATCAGCTGCTTTGTGGAAGTCCACCCACACTCATACAAACGAAGGAATTACCATTGTACGTCTATGGGTGGATGGGTGGGTCACTACCTCTGTATGTGTCTATCTAAACTGACTCCAAAATCTAAAAGTCCATAGTGCACTCATAATTTTCAGTGTAACAAAATTTAATTGATTACTTAGTTCCTTTTTAACTATATTATTTAACTATCTAACATAAATGGCAATCACCAATTGAGACACACTTATGTTATTTTGTGGAGGAAGGTTTTATAACTCATTTTATAACTAGTTTTTTATATTTCCTAAGATCTGGTAACGAGGCTAATGTATTGTCTAGTCTATAACTGGGAGTAGATAAATTAGCCTGTATGACTGGGAGGTTGATAAACGGACACTTAATAATGTAAATTCTATAAAACAGGAGCAAGATTGTAGCGATGTGCCAGTCCAAGTTATAAGTACCAAGTAGAACTCTTCAAGAGTATGTTTCATAGTTAAAAATTGAACGTCTTCCGTTTCATTAGGCGCACTGAGTTAAATTATAGAAATATATAAACGTATTCCTTTTCCATATGGAAAACTGAATTGTCACGTCATAAAGTTAAATATATTGACTCAAATTAAGTTACTGAAATGAATTTAAATAAAAATACGCTGTAACTTATATTTTACACATATAGAGTAGAGTCGTTTCTAAACACATTCCTCACTAAAACCACCACACATTCACAACTCGACCTAGAGTGGTGCGAAAAGTCTCTCATTTAACCTCAGATAAATGGCATCGCTTAGCTTTTCAATTTAACTCCAAGACATCAATTTCCAAACCCCTCCATTTTCCCTAGCTATCACCAGTTTCACTTTCTAGTGTAACTTATTGCACACACACATCTACTGCTAGCTAATTAATATACAGCTAATCAAAGTTTTCGTTACTATTTTTATTTTATTTTTTACTGAATTTTATTTCTATAAATTATAATAGGAATATAAAGAGATGGTTGACATAATTTTCCAAATGGACTTAATAGTAATTCATTACGCACGTTTTTATGTACGTTTTTCTTCAAACTGTTATACATAATATTAAGGTATATGGCCCTGAACACTTAAGATATTTTTCAATTAGGTGGATATAGATCTTATGGTATTATAGCTTATTTAATAAATATTAATTTAATCCAGGTGTTATTTCATAAAACTATTTGTCAATTAATAATTCGAAATACTTAAATGTATGAATTAAATATTTACATCTACCAAAGAGATATACTTTTTTAAATTATTTTGACATCGTGACACTTACCTTCATATCAGAAGATACAATCTATAATTAAGCCTTAAGTGTCAAAACATTATGATTTCATAAAACCAGACACTACAAACGTTGAATTAGGGACTTCAGATCCAAGAAAAATTACTTCACATCCTAATACATTTTTAAATATCTATATATTTTTACATAGGTTAATATGCTGGTTATATTTTACAGTAAACAGGTAGACATTTAGAGAAGAAATGGTTTAAACAGATATATGGGCGAATATAAAATATAGTGGCTGTATTTCAGTAAATATTTCATGAAACTTCTTAGCGTTTCTTTTTAACTCACTATCATAATACACGACACACATGTCTTAGCATTTCCAGATCCAAGTCGATTAAAAAGCACCATTAAAATTATGATGATATGCAGGTAGGCCTGTATGAAAATATAATAGAATTTACTAAGTTTTATTTCTGTTACTAATTACCTATTTGATGAAAGTTAATTTTAAGTTAAATTTAATACAGTGGTAGCTTTGTGTCATAAAGTACCTACAGTTTAATGATAAAAGATGATCGGTACACAATTCTATACTCATAAAAATATAAAATAGTCTGATAAAAAAAAGAGAAAATACGAGACTGATAGAATATATGTATCGATTGCTGTTATCCTCATCAGATAATTATATACGTATCTTACCCACCTACCCTTACATGTGCAATGTATTGGACCACCCACCCATCCTGACAAGTAGAGTGTATTTACAAGCCGACCTACCCGTACACGTGCAGTGTATTTTCCCACACACCAAGCCTTACACGTGAAGTCGTGTTGGACCAAAATCATTATATCACTATACGTGCAGTGTAGTGGTTCACCCACCCACCCTTGCACTTAGAGTGGTATTGGCCCTCCCACCCACCCTTACACGTGCAGTGTATTTATGTTTTTGACTACTTTGATGCATCCACCCGTCCACCTATACAATTATAGTGGTATTGTCTCTTCCCCCACCCATTAGCGTACAGTGGTATTGACGTCACAGTGTATGTGTTGTGGGTGAGATCCCCACGTGATCCTACACGTAGATCCGTGTACAAATATTTATAGATTTACGTTGAATCCCAACTACGTAGTATTGGTTTTAAGCTAATTTAGAAGCTTTATATTCACTTTTCTCCCCTTCACAACATCTGGACACTGACTATCAATATAGTACAACCGTACGTGTATGGGAGTGTAGGTGGGTCATTACCAATGTAATGTAAATACGGGTAGGTATTTAACAATGAATACATTTGTATGGGTTGGTCATCACCAATAGATTTGGCTGTAGAAATTTTAAAGACCGTCAATTACGTTACAGTTTACATCTTAAAATACAGTCAACAATTTAAAAAGTTTAACCGTCTTTAGACCAATATTTATTTATTTATAAATACTGTAGGAATAAAATTAATATGCTGAAGATAATATTTGGATCATTATTAATTCATTTTTAATATACATAGAATATTCTTTTTTTGTAACCTGTTTTGCATTAAAATTGTGATGTACCGTCTTCAGAGATAGTTTTAAAAGTGGTATTTTTGAGGATGAATTAATACACTTTGTAAATGCACAAGAACAATTTAAAATTGTTTATATTCACTAGTTGCTCTCCTCAGTATTTAAAAACAGAACGTATAAAATATAAGTAATACAAATATATTTATAAGGGATAAACTAACTTCATTGACAGATATTTTAGTGGAAAAGGATTAGCCTTTGTAGTCTATTGGCCTTTTGACAAGTACCCGTGTAACAAACAAGAAAATTGTATTTTCCGGTACCAAAGGAGATTTTTCCTTGTGACAAGGAATCACTTCCCTGCACCTTTTATATAGTGATTCCTTTTATACAAATATGGTGTATTTTATCCTACGTTTTTTTTAAAAAGAAATATATATATATAAATGAATATTGTTATGACCAATTTAAAATCACGTATACTACTGTAGAGAATTTATTTTAGGAATGGGCGAGTATACTATGAAAATGTAATTATCAAATTGGAACTTGTTTATAAGTCTTGGTTGTCCTTATAATAATATAAAACAAAATGTTCCTATACAATTTTTGAATAAAAGAATTATGATAACTATGTTTAAATGGAATTAAGTAACTTGTGTTGCTATGAAAAAGGATTAAGCCTTTTTTCTGGATTTCTTTAATGTCTTATTCTCTAAATGGCAAATAAAAGAAAATATTATCAGAAATTCCGGTTAAAATAAATATATTTACGATAAGCATAAGTTTATTTACTATATTTTTAAATTTGAGAAAATATTTGTATATTACCCCTTTTCAGTAAAATAAGCAAACTCGAGAACTTGAAATACTTAAAGCTAAGATTTAAGATTATGTTTAATGCTCATTAAACCAACACTAATTTATAATTACCAATATTCAATTGAAGCTATACCGTCAAAGGTCCAAAAATTTGCCATATTTCACGTTATAAACTAAAAGATAAGTAATATTTTAATGATAATAAACGTTATTTAATTTTCTATATACACAAAACCTAAAATTCACTAAACTGAACACATAAAACACACAATATAAAATAACAAATATATAATACTTAAATAGCCAAAACTGATTGGCTACGATGTTTAATATTCCAATATACAAACGACTATTTGTAAAAGGGTATGACCAATATTCTAACCTATGAGCACTTCCTAAATTCCAAACTAATGGTTTATACAAAAATGTATAAGAAAAAAATTACTATAGAAACAACGAACGCCGTAAGAAAAAAGCCTTGTTGATATATCAGCTAACATGATTAGGTACTACAGTCTTATCCTTTTTTTTCTAATCGGTTGAGGCAAAATCTCTATCACAGCTAAGGTGTAAGTGACATAGCACTAAACATTTCGGAAAAGATTAACTGTGAAGTTGTGTAGTAAATACATGGTATAAAAACGCTAATTCAATGTTAAGATTACTGGAAGGATGATATGAAGAGAATGAGGAGCCAAAACTGGTATACATTAGAAATGAAGGAATCATCAAACAAGCAAAAATACCACCATCTGCTGATTTATTCGTGTTGAACATGCAATTGTTTATTACTTAAACAGGTATAACTGTAACACTAGGGTTAACTGTCCTCTTCTTTATTTTAAACAGACAAGTTGCAAACAATTAATTTTTTGAGGTTATGTTGTAGATACATTCTAGACAGTGCAGGCTATGGCTAAGCGTACGCCTAAGGCGTTTATTCCGTATCACCACTAAGATAACATTTTATTACGTTACCATACTAATACGATAATTTATTACTTGTAATCGTGTTTATTTCTATGAAACGCGTTTAACTAACGATAAAACAAATTACTTCAAAATATTGTATGAAATTGAAAGTGGCAACGTCACACGAAGCAAAAAAAAAAAACTCTTTTTAGTAATAACGATGCTTATTTTAGATATAGTGAAAACTAATTAAAATTCCGGTAGTATTTTGTTCTAACTATGATAAAATTACTAAAAGACGTAATAAAATTTAAATATGCATATACCATAGCGTATAAATAAACGAGGAACACACAGGTGGCATTAGATTTTTTTAAGGCCTCCTAGTACCTCAGAAAACAACCTTCAAACTCGGGTACACATAGTTTCTGCTCTGACAGAATTGTAAACCTAGACAGACCCCTCCCTATGTGTTTTTTTTTATTTTACATAGCCCACTTTTAATTGCTAGACTCACCTCTTGAACTCGCCTATCTACCGGATTTATTTTATTTATTATTATTTTTTTTTTTCATAATCTCTAATTTTTCGGACTATTTAACAACTCTGCGTCATCAGGTTTTACATGTTATCCAATTAATGTTTTTTTTTATATTAATGTATTTTCTTTTTAATTACTGAAAGCTTATTTATATTTTTTAATATATTAGCATTATTTACAAACATATTAAATATGAAAATACAAAAATATTCTTTTTTAAGTTCTTTGATTTTCAAAATTAATTATTGATATATTTTGTCACTACACTACTATGAGTTCAGCTGTTTTCGTTACATGTTTACAACCTGCGAAACATCATATTTTCAACAGCTGTATATTGTTTACTACCGAAAGTAACATTGATTACAACCGAAAATTTTCCACAGTCAACAACACCTGTCTTTAAAACATGTTTCTAATTTAATAAACCGTTAACATTCCAACAATGAGTTTTTATTCCGTAGTGTAGTGAAAAGTATCGTTCAAAACTCGAGTGAAAGTGTTTTGTATGTTCTCGACCATTTGAAGTGCTCGACAAGTCTCGCACTTCAAACATATGGTCTCGAACATGCAAAACCCCACTTTCCACTCTTGTTATGAAATATACTATTAAACTATCATACAATTTACGTTTACTTATTTCCTTCAGTACAAACGTAGTAGTTACATACTATTACGTAGTTACGTGGTCAATGTTACAAGTTAAGTGCGCCAAAAACTTTACTTAGTGCAATTTTTGGTGCATTAAACATAATTATTGCAGTAAATTACAATTTATACATATTTTGCCCTGTTAAAACAGTTATGTACTCTTACTATTAGTTTTAGGTATCTCCATTTTAAAATTTTTAAATTAATATTGCAAAATTGTCATATTTAATTAATCCAGTTTATAATTAACTGAGAAGCAGTTCCAGAGATGGTCAGATTTACCCACAATATGCTGTTTAATATAGCTTGCTTTATACATCGGTTAGTTAACATTTAGAGTTTTTGTTCTAGTATAACTTAAATATAGTTAAACAAGTGAAATTTATAAATATTTATGTAGTTTTAGTTGTATTCAACGAAAATGAATAAGGCTAGTTAAAAGAAGGGTTTTAATTAGACATTGTATTATCTTGCCACTAGTGTAAAAACACACACATACTTATATAAAAACATGTACACAAAACAGAAATAGTTTACAAATGTGGCCTTTAACACTGGCTTTAAATTTAAAAAAAATTATTTACATAGTTAAACATACTATTAATTTACTTTTTCTATAGTTATTTTAACTATATGCTATCCCTTTAGTTGGCTGTATACGATGTATCGGTAGCGAAGTAAGTTTATACGTCATCTGCTTTAGTTTTGAAGGTACGTATTGAGAGTCTACGTCCTGGCTTTCGGGGAGTCCATGACTCAGTTCTTAGGGTGTCCAATGAACTGGACGACTTGGGAGCCAACAAAGACCTGTAGGGTTGCTAGGGTGAGGGAGACCCAAGACAAAGAGTCTGTTGCACACCGAGTAAATCGATAACTGACTGGTAACTTGATGGAGTTCCAAATTGTAATTTTACATTACTAAATAGTAAAATTACAATTGTGGTATAAAGATTATAAAATGTTACATGATACTGTACATTGTAATGTAAGACACATATTTGATTAGATATACTTCATATGGAAATGTAAAAACTATGTATAGACTTTGCTCTATAGTATATTCTCAATCAGCCTTCGTAAATGTTTGACAATTGGTGTTTGATTAAAAAATATTAATTGTTTATTATACTTAAATATATATTAAGGTTATTACGTTTCTCTATCTCTCTGTTAATTTGAGTGTTTAAAATATTAACACAAACTGTATTAAAACATTATTGTTTGCTTCCAAATCAATTGTTACAAACCTTAATTACAAATTGTTAGCATGTATTGTATAAAAAGATATTCTAATATTTGTATACTTAAGATTTTATATGTATAATGAATACCATGCTGGTTAATGGTTGATAGTTTTTACTACAGTTTAAAATTATTTAAAGTATGTTTGTTTATATATCCCTTCATACATATTTTATAATACATTTAGTTAATAAGTTTTGAATTTTAACTATAATTGCCTTCACTAAGAACAGAAAGCCTTGTAATATCTTAGGGATAACAAATCACATATAATTAATTATAAACGGTAATATAAGTTATGTTAAACTGTAACTTTAAGATGAGCAATAAATGTGTGTATTTTGTTGTGCATTACATAAAAAGATCACATCACAAAATATAAAGTATAGAAGACACTTTCCTAGAGTTTTACAACCTCGTTTGAATAACAACTGCGAGGTTCTATGCTTCCGGTTGTTAATCCACTTTGTACTCTCCTCACAACAGCTGTCTCAACCTGTTACATAGTGAGCCTACTTGGGAATTATAAAGAACAGGAGATTTTTTTTAGATTTTTCCTAAACTTATTTATAATAGAAACATGAATATGATAGTTTTTTCATCGGTAAAGGCACAAAAGTACGAAAATGAGGATAAACCGAAAAATACATTTTTTAAAATTAAATATAGCGATATATATGCTCAAATTAAGCGAAACGTTTCCTCATTACGAATATGAAACTGTTTTTACAATCTAACCGTTAGCTCCGAAAATGTGTCGATTTCACTGAGTTTCCGTTCTGTTACGATAGGGCTAGGCTCAGTATTGATAAATTAGGTTATTTTAGATTTGGTTAGATTTTATTAGGTTTGATTAGGTTGGGTTATGTTTAGTTTGTTAGGTTAGGTAAACCTATAAACTTTTAGGGGTTTAAACCAACTATGATACAAACCAATTAATATAATTCTAACTTACCAGAACTAAACCCAACATAACCTAAACAAACCCAACTAATCATAACCTAACCTAACATAACGTAACCTAATCAAACCTAACATAACCTAACCTATCAATACTCAACCTAGCCCTATCCGAACAGAACGTAAACTCACTTAAATCAACACATATCCGCTGTTAACGTGCTTAATAATAGTATTCGATTGTAAAAACATATTTTTATTCGTGATCAGTGGACATTTCCGCATATTTTACCCATGCCGATATGTTAAAGGAGAAACAATTTTTCACGTTTTCCTGATTTTCCCAGTTTTTCAGGGTTTTTCAAAAAAAAAAAAAAAAAAAAACTATCACATTTTTTTCACGGGTTTCTATTTACTGTCTAACAATTGCGAGAGAATAATTCTGTGTTTCCAGTTTCTGCTGCACATTATACTCACCCAACTACAGCTGTCTCAACCTGGTACAAAGTCTGCCTTCTTTATGTAAATAACAACTGTAAAGAAACAGTTTTGTGTTTCCGGTTATTACTGTACATTGTACTCTCCTCACTGCAGCAGTCTCAACCTGCTACAAAGTCTACCTTATTTATGTAAATAACAACTGTAAAGGAACAGTTTTGTATTTCCGGTTATTACTGTACATTGTACTCTCCTCACTGCAGCAATCTCAACCTGCTACAAAGTCTGCCTTATTTATGTAAATAACAACTATGAAGGAACAGTTTTTTCCTGGTTATTACTGTACATTGTACTCTCATTGCAGCAATCTCAACCTGCTACAAAATCTGCCTTATTTATGTAAATAACAACTTTGAAGGAACAGTTTTGTGTTTCCGGTTATTACTGTACATTGTACTCTCCTCACTGCAGCAGTCTCAACCTGCTACAAAATCTGCCTTATTTATGTTAATAACAACTGTGAAGGAACAGTTTTATGTTTCCGGTTATTACTGTACATTGTACTCTCTTCACTGCAGCAGTCTCAACCTGCTACAAAGTCTGCCTTATTTATGTAAATAACAACTGTGAAGGAACAGTTTTGTGTTTCCAGTTATTACTGTACATTGTACTCTCCTCACTGCAGCAGTCTCAACCTGCTACAAAATCTGCCTTATTTATGTTAATAACAACTGTGAAGGAACAGTTTTATGTTTCCGGTTATTACTGTACATTGTACTCTCCTCACTGCAGTAGTCTCAACCTGTTCCATAGTCTGCCTTCTTTATGTAAATAACAACTGCGAAGAAACAATTCAGTGTTTCCGGTTATTACTGTACACATTGTACTCTCCTCTTTGCAGCTGTTTCAACCTGCTACGTAATGTGATTCCTTCATTTAACTATCAAGTGTGAGGGAACAATATATTCTGTCTTTCCGAATTTCTTTAAACAATTTCCTCTCCTAACATAATTGTCTGATCTGCCAAATAATATTAATTGTTTCATATCTGTATTTATCACAAACTACCTTGCATATACTATAATGATAAATAATTAAGTTGGAGTTTTTCATATGTGTTTATTTTTACCTAATGTACACATATTTGTGTTTTACAAATTGAACAACTTCATAATTTGCACCAAAGATAAATAAAAATCATACTATGTATATAACAGCATAATTATAGCACGTTCAGGACATACTTACCTTGAAAAAACAACAGTAAAAGAAATGTGGCTAGATAAACTTGTCTAGGATATGTGACAAGAAAAGAATACATACCTGTAATATACCTTCTTTGAAAACTTAGCAAAAAAAATAAATAAATAAATAAAAAGTTAACGTAAACCCTTTTTAATACAGATCCCTGATATTCTATTCTATTAAACTTCAATAATGCAGGTCCCTCAAATAGATAACCATCACTAAAATGCAGTAACTTATGCAGACTTCCAAAATGTATTCCCATAAAATATAACGACAAAATTAACACAAACTTTTATATATTTCACTAAATAATATGAGTTTTGTTTTAAATGCCTATAGATCCTAGTAAGATCAAAAATTGATAACAAAGGTCCTCAATTTATCATGTTTATATTATATGAAATGTTATTCTTTACTTTTTATAGCTAGCTAATTTAATAAGTCTTGAGTTTTTATTATAACATTTTGCTGGAGGTTTCCTTACGACTAGTGTTTTAGTTATAAAGTACTAGTATGTCAGAAAATACAAACTACGTAATTTGCACCACAGTTAGTACTGAGATCTACAACCATTTCCCAATAATTGGATAGTATTATTTAATAATAGAGTTCTATGTTTTAATTAAGTCTGCATTAAGTACTTGGGATAACAATTACATGAGTAGTGCAAGGTATTCAGCCAAACCCATGTAGTATGCAATCCACATAGTGCAGTTAAACACACGGCACGGCCAGCCAACAGATGTCGAGGATGTTTGTAGAGCACTAATATTAGAGTCCATGTGTGGCTGGAACACGTGCTTCCTGTGCAACACATGTTGTCAAACAAGGATATAACATTATCTTTGACTTACGCAGGACATAAGGATATATCGGTCGTTATTCATTACCATTACCCTCTGTACATTGAGTTACAATGTTGTATTTTTTAATCTGCATTACTATAACAACTCATTATATTAAGAATTTGAATATAAATAAAAATACTACTATCAAAATATTTTGTTTAAAAAATTCTTATTGAATTTGAGTCTTTTTACAAAATAGTTCACTTCATATTAATATACAGAAACAGACTCTTGCTATTGAATATTTTATATTCACGTCCATGTACATAATGTATATGGCAATTAAAAAAAAATATAATAAGCTTTTACAAGCTTAAAATAATTTTCGAGGGATTTGGAAGGATATACTTCGATTATCTCTTTGAGGACTATAGTAAACTAAGTATTTTTCACTCAAGAGCTACAATAAACATAAAGGTAGTCGGGGACAAAGTGAGCCGGAAAATTTTTTTAGGTACATAAAATTTTAACTAACTTCATTTTAAGTTGTTTATGCATATCAAATGACACTAACTCTAAATTGTTTTACCTAATTTATTTCTCATGTAATATTACGAGACGTTTTTTAACGCTATGTATATTACTTAAGTATTAACACTGCCTGCCACACATTAACATTAAGGTATGCAGGACACACCTTTTATATTTTTCCTAACAATTCCTATGAGAGGCCTTAACACCATGCATAAAAAACAGAAATTATGGATAGACAATTTTTATTGCATTAAAAATACTGTGAATTTGTTGTCTTCATTTACAATTACAAGTATTGGTGACATTGCAAACCTTAAGAAAACTGTTCTTAAATAAAAGTTTACTGTATATTGTTACTAATAAAACGAGGTTATTCCGTAATAGTTTATAAAAGCCATCTTTACATTTCTTATTTTGACCCACACATTCCAAAACACCCACAGTAAATTTGAAAAATAATTCTAAGTATAAGAACAAGCTTAATAAAATATCACCAGACTTTAAAATGTTTAGGATGTTGGGGTAATTTACCAATTTAACTTTTAATAATAGTAAAGAATTGATAAAGTCTTTTGTATAATCATATAATGATATTTTGACTATCTCTAAACAAGTGGTTAACAATTTTATCAAAATTGCTAATATGAAAAACTGCTTAAGCTGAATGTGGTCTTAACTTTCCGATCGTCAGCATTGTGTTCATGTGGGACGACAGAACAACGAATTGTTGAATCGGTGTCATATGGTGTACCTCAAGGCTCCATTTTGAGTCCATTGCTATATTATCTATATCTTAACGTTCTAATCATGGTTCTTCATAAAACCGTTACATCTGATGTTTTGTTCATAAACACCTATTGTGGTATTTTTTAAAAGGAACATTATTTTAATTTACTTTAAATTTATTTTAACTTTAAATTTTCAAAATTTAGAAAAATAACGCCTTAGAATTTAGCGAAGATAAAACAGAATCCATTGATTTTTCCTAATGTCACCTTCATATAAAATTAATTACAAAATACATTAATCGTATCCAAGTCAATGGCAATCCTCTGACATGAGTAATCAATTTTAACTTTACGCCTAAATTTCATACGAGTTAACAATATTAGGTGTTACTTTAAAAAATAAACTTTCTTAAGATGTATCCTATATCTTTAAAAATGTTTCTGTTTCTACTCATTCTTAAAAATAGTTCAATACCTTTTTCTAGTCATAGTCATGCTCTATCTTATCGAAGGATTTATCTTAGCACATCTTAACTATTGAAAATCTGTGCACAAAGATATACCTGTAGGTTTAGCAAGTAAATATCAGGTTTGTAAATGTATTGCATTAGACATGTTTTTAGCTAACAAAGTAATAATATGTAAACATTAATATAAAATTCAACATTCACTTCTTAACTTTGACGATCTTTTAGTCATAACAATTTTGAATATTCTTTTTTTGTACTTACCGAAGACATTCCTAAATAACCCTGTAGTAACTTTAAGTCTAACTTGAGATATTGGGGACATGCTCAATATCGTCATTAGTACATACTCCCATTTACTGAACACCTTTCTTCACCAATTTCTGTCTGGTAACTGCTTGTAGAGAATAGAAAAAATTATATTCGTATTTAAATAGTTTACAAATTTAGCTCGGTTTACAGCGGATGGATTTGTACTATGTGACCGAGGATGGGGTCTGGAATTCAGGATCAAACGAGTGAATAAGGGAGAAAATGAATAAATTTTAAATTTTTAGAAATTTATTTAATTTTCATTTATATTCTTTGTAACTTATTCTAATCTAGTGTATTTGTCTGTATACTATTTATAGATTTCAATGCTTCTGAAAATAGGTTTTACCTACCATGATCATGTTTAAATATTGTATAGTAACATTTTTGTACAGTAAGGCTAATATGATCGTAATAATAATTGGTGATAAACATATTTGAAGTGCACATAACAAATATGAGGATATTCGTGTTACGTATGAACAAGAATAGACAATTTTTAAATATAGAAACAAGGAGAATAGTACCAAAACAAAGACTGTTTATATCTGAGTAATAACTTATAACTGAGTTATATGGCTAGGTTTTAAGAAAAATGCTACAAATATTACAAGATCAGGGTAATACGAAACAAATTCATATATAAACAGTTAACTAAAAAGTTAATATGATTCTATATTTATTTCTAGCAGGATACAACGCATGAACATTTTAAAAGACATTTCAATACTAAGGAGATTTTGGGAACTACAGATTATCGTAATAAATCATTAAAAATACTTCACTTTTATTAAGTTATTTGAAAAAAATAAAAACAAATTGTTTATCAAACAAATACATTCATTACAAATCTAAAGGGTCTTTCCATAACACTATACGCATTGGAATTTACTAGTTTTCTTATAACTTAAATTATTTACACAAAGGCGTTATCATACCATAACTCTTTGCAAGTATATTAGTTGAGGAAAACGAAGTTTATAAATATGTCAGAAAGGTTTTAGCGAGAAATAATTAGAAACATTAAAAAGCGCATGGTGCTAAAGGGATACTACGGGAACTTAAGAAAAGTCTCAACTTAAATTTTTAAAGTACCTTGCATTTTTTATTAATTTTATTCTTTTATGATGGTATATTTTTGCTATTGAAACATGTTAATTTCACAACCAAATCTTCACAGAGAATTAGTTGATTTTCCATCGATAAATACAAAATTAAAAACACCAATATTATCTTCTTATTGAATGTTTTTTTATAGATTTAATAAATAACATGATACTACTTATAAATTAATCAGTGTTTGTTACCCTCGAAATATTGCACATAATAAGGGTATTTTAGGAATTAAATGTATACTAAAGGAGTATAAAACGCTGACAATGCTGGATCCAAGGTGAGGTACTATATTCTTTAATTAGAGTGGTGCTTTAGGTGATAACTTGTCACCATTTATACTAATCTAATAAATGTTTAATACCTGTAGTGACCAAGCGTTCAACTAAAGGGAAGACTCTAATTTTGCCATTCAGTTTATGTAAATATAATATTTTTTTTATTAATAATTAAAAATAGAGTTACGTCTAGTTACGTGTTTTTTTTATTTTTTTTTTATTTTTTTTTTTAATATGACCGATTGCACGTTTCTATATTCAACTGTTTATTCATTATTATGTTACAATTAGAACAGTTAATTAAAATAGTTTTAAAATATGGTAGTTTAATTTGATTATCCAAGATATAACAACGTATAATCACTATTTTATTTTATTATTTCCGAACATTGATCAAATTAATTATTATTATACGTTCTGTAGTAAAGTAAGCTGAGTATCAATTCAACGATACCAATATAAACATAAATGTTTGAAATTTAACAAGCGTAAGATATAAAATATATTATAGATATAAATGTTATAAGAAATAAGTACGCCAACAAAATAACGATATACATTTATGTAAAGCTATTTAGTTTTTATGATGATGTACATACAAACTAAATAGTTTTTCAAATAGTCACTTAAATATTGTACAGTTAGTATATAAAGATCAGATAAAAATAACTAAATTACCTGTGACAATAGACCAAACAAAGAAACCCTGCTACGTCTGGTTTATTTTGGTCATCCCCTCTACTTCAACAGACGATGGAATCTGTCTGGATCAAAAATAACAGCCCAATGCCACATGTTACATGGCATGAAAATAATTACTACAGTATTCAGAAATGGAAAATTTTAAGTCATTCAGTTCATACAAATAATCTTTACAAAACAATATATTTATAAAGGTTCCTTATTAACATGACAATATATTATACTAAAGTAAATGTTTTAAACCTAATATATATTCAACCGGCCTAAGTTTACAACTTCAAACAATTTAAGTAATTTTTTTATTAGTTACAGTTATTTCCAAATGAAAATTACTTGAAATTACACACAAAAAATCCTTCCCCTGAACTTAATATTTTGTATGAAAATTCTACAATGATTATAAACAATAATAATTAAAAATTCAACAATAATCTTATTGCTAGAAAAATCATAAGTTATATTAATTTTTAGTTTTTATTTATTTAAGTCTTAATACATTAAACTGTTGATTTTTGCCCAAGATATTTAGTGCTTTATTTTTGTTGTTTCTTTTTTTATATTTTATATGTTGTTACAAGCCATCGTATTTTCATAAAAGTGTTCACATACATTAGTTTTTAGCCACTCATATATTGGTAGACATTAATAAGTTTGTTTCGTAACTTTATTATATAGCTTTATTCATGAGCATTAGTACTTATTGTTTTTTATTCAATCTTAAATTAGTAAATCATTCCTTTACATCAATTTTGGGTGTGTTTGCCTCCCAGCCTAGAGACTAAAAATTTGTACTCTGATTAAATACTAAATTCCAATAACTGTTAAAGGGATCTTACAACAAAATAATGAGCCGGTTATAAAAGCATTGACTTTTATGGTTAATATGAACTTCTACCTGTCTGAAATGGACTTGGTTAGCAGAATTATAGAAGCTACAACAACAATTCATGACAAGTACATATTTTTGAACGAGTTCATCGATCTGTAATATAACGTTGGAGACTGTGCAATCTTGTTGTAGGATGTCACTTTGAGCAATAAAGTCTATTTATAAAGTCTTTTTGTAGAAATATTTGCAATTCTCTCTTATAAATAATTCATTTTTAATAAACAGCTGACTCATTGTTAACATGAAGTGGATATAAAACAGATGTTTAATGATGCGCAGTGTCTCATATTTGCTGTTAAACTATGTTTCAGGTATGTATTATTGTATTATGGAAATTACATTGATTTACAAACATTTTCATACCTGGGTTATTTATTATTTGATTTTGGTAAATAAGATGGTGTTTGATTTGTGTATTAATTATTCCTTTTTTTACTTACGTATTAACTGTTTTATAGCTATAATGGTTTTCGTGAAATTAGACATAAAAAATATTAGAAGGCCGCCATTTTAAAATTTATTTACTTAAAATATTGATATTTTACTTACTTATTTTTCCTATTTATCTATGCATGTATACTAAATTTGAAGTTTCTATCTTAAATAGCTCTTGAGTTATTAAATAATTTAAAAAACACTTACAGATAAACAGTAAACGAGTCACCGTAGACCCATATTTATACTGTGAAATATGTTTTTCGACCTAAGGAAAAATTTTTTATGAAAAGTTCCAGAGATATCCGGGACACCCGTATATATACATTTATAATATAAAACAATAGAGTACCCTTTAACATTTTATTGAATTACATTGACCGGTTTCGGCAATTATACCATTTTCATAAGTATTTACTTTTCATAGATAATGTTTTAATTAATTCTCTCGTAACACTTGCAATGTTTTTAATAACTGTTTTGAAATATCTACCACTTACACTAATTTGCCATTCCCATTTTATAGTTTTATTTTGATTTTAAATGTTATATTATAAAAATTTTAACTCGTAAAGTTCAATCATGAAAAAAATTTCCGTAAAACTTAAAGTTATCTTAAAATATACAACCAGCCTTAAATCTAAACATGAATTATTTAATAGTTTATTGGCATATATATTTAGAAATCCCTTCATTTTACAACTTCCCTAAATAAATAATCTTTCAAAACCCAGTTAACATTAATAATTAGGTTAATTGTTAATTAATAAAAATCCATCGTGATTTCTAGCTTAAACGAATACGGTAGATATATTTTGCAATAAACTGGAATAAATCAATAATTTACATTTCAATCCTATTAACAATGTCTGATTAATTTGTGAACTGTATAACATTTAAAGAACCTAGTAAAGTAAAAGTTAAAATTCAATAAAATAAATACTATAATAATTAACTTATACTGTACATAAAAACGTACCTCTATCCATATTGTAGTCATTTTACATTGTGTCTACAGAAGCAGGCCTTATCTACATTTAAATTGCTTTGGTGCTCTACTTCCCCTGACTTACGGCAGTCGTGAGCTAGCTCTACTTTCCGTAGAACTTTGTAAATCTCTTCCTTCTAGATAAAGGCAAAAAAATACCCATAGATGACATTGCAGTCAAAGGGAACTGCTTTTAAGTTTAAACTGGGTCAAGTATTCCTAAATCTGTAAGTGGCTGTGGTTCTCGACTGGTTTGTACGTGTGGGATGAATATAAATCCACTAATTTTTTTTAAATCAGTAATAATTGGTTAAATACTAGTTATATTTTTGTATCATATTTTTTCCAAGTTTTGGTCATAAAACAATAGATATACAGTTGTTATTTTTGTGGATAAATAATATTTTAATATAGTTTGGATATTTTTTTAACAGTCTTTAATCATTAATATATATATATATATATATATATAAATATATATATATATATAAAACATGCAATCTTTGTAATAATTTTGGGTGGAAGAGAGGAAGTCCTAGTCCCAAAGAATTAAATACAAAATATATATTTATTATGGAAATAGATTCCTTTGCCTTTGTGACAGGACTAAAATAAAATGGGTCATTCATTATATGTTAAAATTCTGGAATAAAATAGTCCGTATTAGATTATTTCGTAAATTTTTCTAATATAGTCTGAAGAAGGTTACATTTACAATCCAAAATCTAACGCTATGACATTTGTTTGTATTTATTATTACTGCAACTTATTGTTCAGTATTTCTGCTAGTATATAGCACGCTAATTAAGAGATTAAAAATAACTTTAAATGAAGTAAAAAATATTCGGGCAAATATTGTAAAATTTTTTTGAAAAATAAACTGTGGCCATCCTCTTGATAAAAGATTACGTTGTATGATATAATTAAAATATTATAATATACATTTTTTCATTTACCTACCTTACAAATAAATGTTTTCAGTGACTATTCAAGCCTAGCTCTGACGGTAAAAAGTAATATATTAGGAAATATAAGTGTATAAAATCACCTATATCTTATAATTTGCATGAAATAATTCATTTTATAAATGTGTATAGTTACAAAATATAATTCATTGCTAAAGCCTCCTGAGCTGATATATATAACATATAATAAGTTTAACGTACCTTTGTCGTCTTCAGCTACAAAATAGTTATTGGATTACCGGTTTCAGAGCAAAAATTCTAAGAATAACAAGTTTTTGAATAATATTTTACTTTACCACCGCTATGTAGATGATACAATAGTTATTCTTAAAGGAAAATAAAAGGCAACTATACTTATTCAATAAATATCTTAATGAATTTTCACAAAACTTAACATTCACCATTGAAACTGAAGATAACAATAGTTTAAACTTCCTTGACCATACTTACCTTAAAGAAACACAGTAAAGCCATTACATACTCCATATACAGAAAGCCAACATCCACCGACCATACAATCCATGCCTCGAAATACCATCCTTATTCACATATATTATCAGCATACAGAATTATGGTTAACAGAATATTGAAAGTCCCACTTACCACAGATGATTATGCCAAAGAGTTAAATAATATAAAATAAATAGCGGTGCAAATGGTTATGACATAAAAATGTTTTATGACCTATTTAGTAAGTTTAAAAATAAAAAAGTTCTCGCTTTGAAATCACAACTAAAAAAAGAAAATGTCTTTTTAGCTGGTAAAACAACTAATAAAATAGGAAAACTATTAAATGTCCAAAATAAACGAAATCCTATTGCCTTAGATACCACTGACGTATATAAAATCAAGTGTTCAGATTTTCCGAGTATTTATATAGGATAGACAGGCCGTTCTTTCAAAATGCGTTTAGATGAACACCTACTCAAGAACGTTAATAAGCCTCAAACATCTCGTTCTGCTGAACATTTAGTTAACAACAAGCATAACATTAAGAACATTGACACCAACCTAGATATTCTCCATAAATGTAATAAAGGTGTGACAATGAATACTCTAGAAAATTATGAAATATATAAAGCCATAAAGAGTAACCCAACTACTGTGCTTAATGAAAAATTAAAATTCTCTACAAATATTTTATTTAATCGGATTACAAATTTGAATCAACCGATAAAAGAAGACAGACGACCTGATAGAAATAAACTTGTTGAAAGTTAAGTAAGCATTGGGTAACATCGTTCCAGCTGCACGTTCAATCCGGATCTAACCATCATACCAACTGGCAGTGTTATCATGTGTTTTATTTTTATTTTTAAAATATATAATTTTTGTATAATGTTTTTAATGTAACTGTTTTGACAACGTACAATGGATGTGACCATGGAGTTTTTGTTCTGAAACTGGTAATCCAATAAATATTTTGTAGCTGAAGACAACAAACGTACGTTAACCTTATTTATGTTATATATAAAATATTAACTTAAATACAACTATAATAAATTATTATATTTCTGTACATACATAAAGGTGTAAAGTAACATTGCTGAAGCGATGTAATTTTATTATATGTAAAAACAATTTCCAAACATATCTAAGATTGTTATACGTAGTTATTAGTATATTATATTGAAAAGGATTTATATTGTGTCATGTATGGTGCAATATATACTGTGCGGGAATAAACGTAGTTTCATATGAAAGTGTATTGAGCACGTGTCAAGTATTTGGCAAATGACAATATCACTTGATATTTTCCAGCAGTATATCTCACTCAAAGGTACACTGTTACAATATCACTGTGTTTACGCATTCGTCGGTATTTCATATTACATTACTGAGGCTTTATTCAAATAAATCAGCTGTATTTATATTTTCTGAGTTGTTTCCTTAATCCTAGTTCTTAGTGCACAATACATTACGTATAGTGTTTATATTAACATACATAATACATTTAATTCATAGTACTTAGAGTTCTCTAGTTTTAAGTTATATCTAAATTAAGAAAAGAAAAAAAATCTAAGACTTAAATTCCAAAACTGTCAGCAGCAACAATACACGATATGAATATTGTCTTACCAATAAACTAGACAAAAATAAAAATAGTTATTAATGATCTGTGTCATAATCCTTTCACATTAAATGTAAAATATAAATAAATTTTTACATACAATTTAAATACCTAACTTCATTAGGAGGAACTTATTTTACAATATTTAAAGATAAAGTTTAACTTAGGGCCTTGATAATCAGCATCTGAAGTTTAATTGTCCTTAAGTTGCACGTTGTTGTAAATTAAGTAAAAAATATGTCGGTTGTAATGTATATTTACAGTAAGTAGTTTTCTTTTAATCTTGTTAATGTACTATTCAATGTTATCTTGATATATTGGTAGTCAGGTGTGTAACTTTGGCAGGAATATTAGTTTAACTTTTTCGCATTGTTATTCTTAGTACAATGATAAAATAAATAATTTTAAAATGCATAATATTATTAGAAGGGACAAGTTGATTAATTGCAGTTTCAAACAACTAAAAACAGTTTATCTGAGTGGATTAGCTTATATTAAAAGTGTACTTTTTATTTTCATATTAGTTAATCATTTTAGCCACAGGCAGATTACCAACTATTACGTACGTGTTTTACAGTACGATTCAGTCGAACATATGACGCATATCCGATCAAGAAATTCATGATCAGGTGTTCTATTTCGGATTTATTATGTAAAAATTACACAAGAAACTTATACACTATAGTACGTTCCACAAAATTCAACAGTTATATTAAAATTGAACGAATTGAACCATATGACGCTACGCACTGATACAGACCTGAGGACAAAATGATGGACACGTCCGTGTAATTGTTAAGTCAAGTACACTAGATACATTAAACATTATACACTATGAACATTCTTAGGAATATATGAATATTTACTTTGAAAACAAATGTAAAAATATCCCATGAGTACATCCTAACAATATGCATCTCCATTCAAATTTTAAATATATATCACGATTAATTACTGAAAATATGACACACGAAAATGTGTTAAATCATAACAACTATATTAAAATTGTTTGTAACGTAGGGCCTTTCTGGTCAGAGTATCTCCGAGACGTTTTAACGTTCTGCTTGGTTAAGATCAGAGAAGTGTACCTTACACATAGTCTATATATCTATATCTAGAGAATTACTTATAGAGAACTAAAGTAAATACGTTTTTAACATGGGCCTTTCTGGTCAGAGTACCTCCGAGACGTTTTAACGTTCTGCTTAGTTAAGATCAGAGAAGTGTACCTTACACAATCTATATATCTATATCTGGAGAATTACTTATAGAGAACTAAAGTAAATACGTTTGTAACAGGGGCCTTTCTGGTCAGAGTACCTCCGAGACGTTTTAACGTTCAGCTTGGTTAAGATCAGAGAAGTGTACCTTACACACAGTCTATATATGTATATCTAGAGAATCAATAATAGATAACTAAAGTAAATACGTTTGTAACAGTGACCTTTCTGGTCAGAGTACCTCCGATACGTTTTAACGTTCAGCTTAGTTAAGATCAGAGAAGTGTACCTTACACATAGTCTATATATCTATATCTAAAGAATTACTTATAGAGAACTAAAGTAAATACGTTTTTAACAAGGGCCTTTCTGGTCAGAGTACCTCCGAGACGTTTTAACGTTCAGCTTAGTTAAGATCAGAGAAGTGTACCTTACACATAGTCTATATATCTATATCTAAAGAATTACTTATAGAGAACTAAAGTAAATACGTTTGTAACAGTGGCCTTTCTGGTCAGAGTAGCTCCGAGACGTTTTAACGTTCAGCTTAGTTAAGATCAGAGAAGTGTACCTTACACATAGTCTATATATCTATATCTAAAGAATTACTTATAGAGAACTAAAGTAAATACGTTTGTAACATGGGCCTTTCTGGTCAGAGTAGCTCCGAGACGTTTTAACGTTCAGCTTAGTTAAGATCAGAGAAGTGTACCTTACACATAGTCTATATATCTATATCTAGAGAATCACTGATAGAGAACTAAAGTAAATACGTTTGTAACAGGGGCCTTTCTGGTCAGAGTACCTCCGAGACGTTTTAACGTTCTGCTTGGTTAAGATCAGAGAAGTGTACCTTACACATAGTCTATATATCTATATCTAGAGAATCACTTATAGAGAACTAAAGTAAATACGTTTGTAACAGTAGCCTTTCTGGTCAGAGTACCTCCGAGACGTTTTAACGTTCTGCTTGGTTAAGATCAGAGAAGTGTACCTTACACATAGTCTATATATCTATATCTAGAGAATCACTTATAGAGAACTAAAGTAAATACGTTTGTAACAGGGGCCTTTCTGGTCAGAGTACCTCCGAGACGTTTTAACGTTCTGCTTGGTTAAGATCAGAGAAGTGTACCTTACACATAGTCTATATATCTATATCTAGAGAATCACTTATAGAGAACTAAAGTAAATACGTTTGTAACAGTAGCCTTTCTGGTCAGAGTACCTCCGAGACGTTTTAACGTTATGCTTAGTTAAGATCAGAGAAGTGTACCTTACACACAGTCTATATATCTATATCTAGAGAATCACTTATAGAGAACTAAAGTAAATACGTTTGTAACAGTGGCCTTTCTGGTCAGAGTAGCTCCGAGACGTTTTAACGTTCAGTTTAGTTAAGATCAGAGAAGTGTACCTTACACACGGTCTATATATCTATATCTGGAGAGTTACTTATAGAGAACTAAAGTAAATACGTTTGTAACATGGGCCTTTCTGGTCAGAGTACCTCCGAGACGTTTTAACGTTCAGTTTAGTTAAGATCAGAGAAGTGTACCTTACACTTAGTCTATATATCTATATCTAGAGAATCACTGATAGAGAACTAAAGTAAATACGTTTGTAACATGGGCCTTTCTGGTCAGAGTAGCTCCGAGACGTTTTAACGTTCAGTTTAGTTAAGATCAGAGAAGTGTACCTTACACATAGTCTATATATCTATATCTAGAGAATCACTTATAGAGAACTAAAGTAAATACGTTTGTAACAGTGGCCTTTCTGGTCAGAGTAGCTCCGAGACGTTTTAACGTTCAGTTTAGTTAAGATCAGAGAAGTGTACCTTACACATAGTCTATATATCTATATCTAGAGAATCACTGATAGAGAACTAAAGTAAATACGTTTGTAACATGGGCCTTTCTGGTCAGAGTAGCTCCGAGACGTTTTAACGTTTAGTTTAGTTAAGATCAGAGAAGTGTACCTTACACACAGTCTATATATCTATATCTGGAGAGTTACTTATAGAGAACTAAAGTAAATACGTTTGTAACATGGGCCTTTCTGGTCAGAGTAGCTCCGAGACGTTTTAACGTTCAGTTTAGTTAAGATCAGAGAAGTGTACCTTACACACAGTCTATATATCTATATCTGGAGAGTTACTTATAGAGAACTAAAGTAAATACGTCTGTAACATGGGCCTTTCTGGTCAGAGTAGCTCCGAGACGTTTTACGTTCAGTTTAGTTAAGATCAGAGAAGTGTACCTTACACATAGTCTATATATCTATATCTAGAGAATTACTTATAGAGAACTAAAGTAAATACGTTTGTAACAGTGGCCTTTCTGGTCAGAGTAGCTCCGAGACGTTTTAACGTTCAGCTTAGTTAAGATCAGAGAAGTGTACCTTACACACAGTCTATATATCTATATCTAGAGAATCACTTATAGAGAACTAAAGTAAATACGTTTGTAACATGGGCCTTTCTGGTCAGAGTACCTCCGAGACGTTTTAACGTTCAGTTTAGTTAAGATCAGAGAAGTGTACCTTACACATAGTCTATATATCTATATCTGGAGAGTTACTTATAGAGAACTAAAGTAAATACGTTTGTAACATGGGCCTTTCTGGTCAGAGTACCTCCGAGACGTTTTAACGTTCTGCTTGGTTAAGATCAGAGAAGTGTACCTTACACATAGTCTATATATCTATATCTAGAGAATCACTTAAAGAGAACTAAAGTAAATACGTTTGTAACATGGGCCTTTCTGGTCAGAGTACCTCCGAGACGTTTTAACGTTCTGCTTAGTTAAGATCAGAGAAGTGTACCTTACACATAGTCTATATATCTATATCTAGAGAATCACTTATAGAGAACTAAAGTAAATACGTTTTTAACATGGGCCTTTCTGGTCAGAGTACCTCCAAGACGTTTTAACGTTCAGCTTAGTTAAGATCAGAGAAGTGTACCTTACACATAGTCTATATATCTATATCTAGAGAATTACTTATAGAGAACTAAAGTAAATACGTTTGTAACATGGGCCTTTCTGGTCAGAGTACCTCCGAGACGTTTTAACGTTCTGCTTAGTTAAGATCAGAGAAGTGTACCTTACACTTAGTCTAAATATCTATATCTAGAGAATCACTGATAGAGAACTAAAGTAAATACGTTTGTAACATGGGCCTTTCTGGTCAGAGTACCTCCGAGACGTTTTAACGTTCAGTTTAGTTAAGATCAGAGAAGTGTACCTTACACATAGTCTATATATCTATATCTAGAGAATCACTTATAGAGAACTAAAGTAAATACGTTTGTAACAGGGGCCTTTCTGGTCAGAGTACCTCCGAGACGTTTTAACGTTCAGTTTAGTTAAGATCAGAGAAGTGTACCTTACACATAGTCTATATATCTATATCTAGAGAATTACTTATAGAGAACTAAAGTAAATACGTTTGTAACATGGGCCTTTCTGGTCAGAGTAGCTCCGAGACGTTTTAACGTTCAGTTTAGTTAAGATCAGAGAAGTGTACCTTACACATAGTCTATATATCTATATCTAGAGAATCACTGATAGAGAACTAAAGTAAATACGTTTGTAACATGGGCCTTTCTGGTCAGAGTACCTCCGAGACGTTTTAACGTTCAGTTTAGTTAAGATCAGAGAAGTGTACCTTACACATAGTCTATATATCTATATCTAGAGAATTACTTATAGAGAACTAAAGTAAATACGTTTGTAACATGGGCCTTTCTGGTCAGAGTAGCTCCGAGACGTTTTAACGTTCAGTTTAGTTAAGATCAGAGAAGTGTACCTTACACATAGTCTATATATCTATATCTAGAGAATCACTGATAGAGAACTAAAGTAAATACGTTTGTAACATGGGCCTTTCTGGTCAGAGTACCTCCGAGACGTTTTAACGTTCAGTTTAGTTAAGATCAGAGAAGTGTACCTTACACATAGTCTATATATCTATATCTAGAGAATCACTTATAGAGAACTAAAGTAAATACGTTTGTAACATGGGCCTTTCTGGTCAGAGTACCTCCGAGACGTTTTAACGTTCAGTTTAGTTAAGATCAGAGAAGTGTACCTTACACATAGTCTATATATCTATATCTAGAGAATCACTTATAGAGAACTAAAGTAAATACGTTTGTAACAGGGGCCTTTCTGGTCAGAGTACCTCCGAGACGTTTTAACGTTCAGTTTAGTTAAGATCAGAGAAGTGTACCTTACACATAGTCTATATATCTATATCTAGAGAATCACTTATAGAGAACTAAAGTAAATACGTTTGTAACATGGGCCTTTCTGGTCAGAGTACCTCCGAGACGTTTTAACGTTCAGTTTAGTTAAGATCAGAGAAGTGTACCTTACACATAGTCTATATATCTATATCTAGAGAATCACTTATAGAGAACTAAAGTAAATACGTTTGTAACAGGGGCCTTTCTGGTCAGAGTACCTCCGAGACGTTTTAACGTTCAGTTTAGTTAAGATCAGAGAAGTGTACCTTACACTTAGTCTATATATCTATATCTAGAGAATCACTTATAGAGAACTAAAGTAAATACGTTTGTAACATGGGCCTTTCTGGTCAGAGTAGCTCCGAGACGTTTTAACGTTCAGTTTAGTTAAGATCAGAGAAGTGTACCTTACACATAGTCTATATATCTATATCTAGAGAATCACTGATAGAGAACTAAAGTAAATACGTTTGTAACATGGGCCTTTCTGGTCAGAGTACCTCCGAGACGTTTTAACGTTCAGTTTAGTTAAGATCAGAGAAGTGTACCTTACACATAGTCTATATATCTATATCTAGAGAATTACTTATAGAGAACTAAAGTAAATACGTTTGTAACATGGGCCTTTCTGGTCAGAGTAGCTCCGAGACGTTTTAACGTTCAGTTTAGTTAAGATCAGAGAAGTGTACCTTACACATAGTCTATATATCTATATCTAGAGAATCACTGATAGAGAACTAAAGTAAATACGTTTGTAACATGGGCCTTTCTGGTCAGAGTACCTCCGAGACGTTTTAACGTTCAGTTTAGTTAAGATCAGAGAAGTGTACCTTACACTTAGTCTATATATCTATATCTAGAGAATCACTGATAGAGAACTAAAGTAAATACGTTTGTAACATGGGCCTTTCTGGTCAGAGTAGCTCCGAGACGTTTTAACGTTCAGTTTAGTTAAGATCAGAGAAGTGTACCTTACACTTAGTCTATATATCTATATCTAGAGAATCACTGATAGAGAACTAAAGTAAATACGTTTGTAACATGGGCCTTTCTGGTCAGAGTAGCTCCGAGACGTTTTAACGTTCAGTTTAGTTAAGATCAGAGAAGTGTACCTTACACTTAGTCTATATATCTATATCTAGAGAATCACTGATAGAGAACTAAAGTAAATACGTTTGTAACAGGGGCCTTTCTGGTCAGAGTACCTCCGAGACGTTTTAACGTTCAGTTTAGTTAAGATCAGAGAAGTGTACCTTACACTTAGTCTAAATATCTATATCTAGAGAATTACTTATAGAGAACTAAAGTAAATACGTCTGTTACAGGGGCCTTTCTGGTCAGAGTAGCTCCGAGACGTTTTAACGTTCAGTTTAGTTAAGATCAGAGAAGTGTACCTTACACTTAGTCTATATATCTATATCTAGAGAATCACTGATAGAGAACTAAAGTAAATACGTTTGTAACATGGGCCTTTCTGGTCAGAGTAGCTCCGAGACGTTTTAACGTTCAGTTTAGTTAAGATCAGAGAAGTGTACCTTACACTTAGTCTATATATCTATATCTAGAGAATCACTGATAGAGAACTAAAGTAAATACGTTTGTAACATGGGCCTTTCTGGTCAGAGTACCTCCGAGACGTTTTAACGTTCAGCTTAGTTAAGATCAGAGAAGTGTACCTTACACATAGTCTATATATCTATATCTAGAGAATTACTTATAGAGAACTAAAGTAAATACGTTTATAACATGGGCCTTTCTGGTCAGAGTAGCTCCGAGACGTTTTAACGTTCAGTTTAGTTAAGATCAGAGAAGTGTACCTTACACTTAGTCTATATATCTATATCTGGAGAGTTACTTATAGAGAACTAAAGTAAATACGTCTGTAACATGGGCCTTTCTGGTCAGAGTAGCTCCGAGACGTTTTAACGTTCAGTTTAGTTAAGATCAGAGAAGTGTACCTTACACTTAGTCTATATATCTATATCTAGAGAATCACTGATAGAGAACTAAAGTAAATACGTTTGTAACATGGGCCTTTCTGGTCAGAGTAGCTCCGAGACGTTTTAACGTTCAGTTTAGTTAAGATTAGAGAAGTGTACCTTACACATAGTCTATATATCTATATCTGGAGAATTACTTATAGAGAACTAAAGTAAATACGTTTGTAACAGGGGCCTTTCTGGTCAGAGTACCTCCGAGACGTTTTAACGTTCAGTTTAGTTAAGATCAGAGAAGTGTACCTTACACTTAGTCTATATATCTATATCTAGAGAATCACTGATAGAGAACTAAAGTAAATACGTCTGTTACAGGGGCCTTTCTGGTCAGAGTACTTCTGAGATATTTGAATTGTTTTCTATAAGTAATTCTCAATTAACGTAATTAGCGCAATTAACAAGAGATAAGTATACATGCCTTACACACAGACTCCATGATTACTTCATGATAATTATTTATAGGTGATTAATGTAATCATATTTAATACCTCAAGGGAATTATTATATCTAACCCAGTAGTGCAATCATGTTTTTAATGGTAGGCCGTTTTTTTCTGAGTACCCCAGTGATATTCAAACGATAAGCCCAATTAACGTGAGAAAAGTTTTTATATCGCTCGTACTACTCTATATGTCTACCTAAACATAATATATTTATTTTTAATCAATTGTATAAATATTCTATATTAATGTATATTAATAAGTACTTTAATACATTTAATGTTAGGCGAGTTAACAGGATAACAAGAAGTGCACAGTTCATTGCCAAAGTTGTTTTGTGCCAAACAAATTAGTAAACACCAATTTTTTTATCTTGGTCCTAAATAGTTTAATAAACTTATTGAACATTGTGGTAATCAAGTATGTTATGAAAACAAAACTTAAGTAAAAATGAAAACAATTCAGTTTGTTAAATATTATAGGAAACCAATTTAAAAGCCCAATATTGTTTATTTTGTAGTTGTTGTTTTGTTATTTAATTTATTTGTTATAGGTTATTTTTTTATGTCTTTTCAACTACTATATCTTTTATATTTATTAAACTTGTTATCCTTGTAACAGTATTGATATAGTTGATATGGTTATTGGTTGATATTATGTTCGTATCAATTGTTAAACATTTATAGTTTTTATTTTATTTTTGTTCATCGTTATAACACCTTTTTTACACAAATTTCTACTACTATACATTTTATTAAAATTTTTATCTTTGTTATAATATTGATTAAGTTATTATGTTTATTGTTCGTATCATGTTTGTACCAATTGATAACATTTATAGTTATATTTATTTTTGTTCGTTTTTTTAATAATGTTGAAGATAGCTAATAAACGAAGAGCTGGTGACTGACACTTCTTATTGCTAAAACTAAATGATGAAATAATTACAATGTTATAAAGCCAACTATATTCCCGCACGAATCCTGTTAGGTGCATTGGGAATTTATGTAAAATTGTTATAGCATACATTATTTTTTTTGAATAAAGAATTTTTGGACTTGAAGTTACTCCTTGACTACTTCTCAATTTACACTTGAGAGTTACTTCTATAAAACTAAAGTGAATACATTTGAAACAGTAGTCATTTCTGGTCAGTGTACGTCAGGGACACTTAAACTTCTGCTCAATTAACACGAGACAAGTGGACATACCTTACACACAGTCTCCATGTCTACGTCAGGGTAATTAATTCGAAAGTACTGAAGTAAATCTGTTTGTAATTAATTGTGGGTTATGTTTTGCTCAAATAACACAAAACATATATACATGTATTACATTATGTCTGTATGTCTAACTCAAGATAACTACTGCTAGATAACCAAAATAAATATGTTTGTAATTGGGGATAATAAGAACTGAGTACTTTTAGGCAACTTACATATTTTGCTTAGTTTTTAACACGAGACAAAATTACAAGGCTTACACACTATCTCCATGTCTACCTTATGAAAATCTCATTCTAGAAAGATAGTTAAACGTGTTTGTAATAGTGAGCCGTTCTTGTTTGGGTTCCTTTAGGACATTTAAACGTTTTGCTCAGTTATCACGAAACTGGTATACATGCTTTTAACACTGCCTCTATGGGTACATCATGGTAATTACTTCTATAGATTCAAATTAAACATATTTGTAATTGTAGGCCGTTCTTGTTTGGTTTCCTTTGGGACACTTAAATGTTTTAATTAGTTAACCCTACAATTGATAGGTGAACAAACATCACTAATGTATAAGGTGGGTAGGGAATAACCAGCAACAAAACACTCTTTTATATATGAATTGTTTTACAGTATATCACCTAAACTCCTTTAATCGTATACAAAGAAAAGTGTATAATAAGAGCATGCTTAATGGACAGTTGCCAAACAACTTAAACATTTACAACAAGTTTGGACTGCAAGGCCTCCATATCAACTTTTTGAGTCAAAGTCCAATTTTTATGGTCAAATTGTATTGTTTTCAAATGATATGTGTAAATCTCACTGTTAATAATTATTTTCCTAGCAATACTAGGGTAAAATGCAGAAAGAACTAAAACCACTGGAAATAGAAAAATATACGTAACTAAGCCGAATGGACGTATTTTATTTAGACATAAGATTTGAACTATTGTTATTGAAGCATAAAATAATTTGGCAAAATTAACCACTGGGGCGTGTATTCTGTACTAGTTTAGGAGACTACAGAGTTATACAGCTGTAAACAAGATTTTACCTCACATGGAAATTAGAAAATGTATATTTTGGGTATAAAGGACTCAGGCCGTCTGTTCTATGGTTTACACGAAACATGGACAATATCTCCATGTGTACCTCATGGAAATTAGAAAATGTATATTTTGGGTATAAAGGACTCAGGCCGTCTATTCTATGATTTACACGAAACATGGACAATATCTCCATGTGTACCTCATGGAAATTAGAAAATGTATATTTTGGGTATAAAGGACTCAGGCCGTCTGTTCTATGGTTTACACGAAACATGGACAATATCTCCATGTGTACCTCATGAAAATTAGAAAATGTATATTTTGGGTATAAAGGACTCAGGCCGTCTGTTCTATGGTTTACACGAAACATGGACAATATCTCCATGTGTACCTCATGGAAATTAGAAAATGTATATTTTGGGTATAAAGGACTCAGGCCGTCTGTTCTATGGTTTACACGAAACATGGACAATATCTCCATGTGTACCTCATAGAAATTAGAAAATGTATATTTAGTGTATAAAGGACTTAGGCCGTCTGTTATATGGTTTACACGAAACATGGACAATATCTCCATGTGTACCTCATGGAAATTACAAAATGTATATTTAGGGTATAAAGGACTCAGGCCATCTGTTCTAGGGTTTATACGAAACATGGACAATATCTCCATGGGTACCTTATGGAAATTACAAAATTTATATTTAGTGTATAAAGGACTTAGACCGTCTGTTGTATGGTTTACACGAAACATGGACAATATCTCCATGGGTACCTTATGGAAATTACAAAATGTATATTTAGTGTATAAAGGACTTAGGCCGTCTGTTGTATGGTTTACACGAAACATGGACAATATCTCCATGTGTAGCTCAAGGAAATGATTCCATGGGTTGGTACCTCATTATACTAGAAGGTTCTAACTGTGTATGTAAATTTCATAGACCAGGAACTGCTTGGTATTTTACAGAGTTCTTAATTAACCAGGAAAATTAGTTACCATATAAAAATTTATTAAAATTAAACTATAAAAATAATTGGCAAAGAGATAACATACTTTGACCATCGTGTATTTACTATTTTCGACTTCTAACCCCACGCACATCTGGAACAACTACTTATTTTTAGCTCATGTTATTGGTATGACAATTTATACCATTAGGATCAATTGTAATATTGTAAATCTACTAGACTGCTTTTGGTATTTTGATTTTTTTGTTTAGTAATATTTGTTAATTTATATTTACTAATAAGATTATACTAAATCTTAAAATAAATATATTTATATTTAAGTAATATACTTAATATTGATAAATCTATTATTTGTCAACAGTATTGATTGATAAGCGTAATTATTTTAGTTACAAAACGATGAAAGCCTCACTAAATATTTAACTTTTGAAAATTGCTAATATAGCGGCTCCAAGTTAAAACATTATGCGATATACCTGATGCATAAGTTTATAAGGGATTTACCTTTTAAACTTGTGCATCTGGTTATAGCATACTGTTATAACTTGGAGCTGCTATATGTGCAATGGTATTTCAAAGTTACAGATTTAGTGAGGCTTATCTAACAGAAAGTATACAAGCTTTCGGAGCAAATGATTATGAAATGATATGTTATAAAACTTGACACAATTGGAGTTTTTTCCTATTTGATATTATTGTTAAAATGTTCAATTCTTCATCATTTCACTTATAATCTCAGTTTAAAATATTTATAGGTAACTTACACGTAAATAAAAAGGCATAAATTAATTTTGTTGTCATTCTATTTTAAACTTTTAAGTGAAATGTTATTCCTTGATACATAATATAGACCTGTTAATCATGTAGTAACAAATGTTGTAGTTTAAAGAAAACTTGTGTTCCAGCGGAGCTCCAGGGGTTATAATTAGGTTATAGCCCTTCATCCTCTAGACTGGATTACAGCCAGGGTGAGGGGTCAAATGTCATAGAAGCCATTATTGGATCAAGGGGAAGTATGAAATGGTAGTTAGCTTAACCCTAGAATAGACGGGCTGGGTCTTTCAGACCCAAAATAGTTTATTGTTATTTCCATTCAAAGTAAAATAAGTTTAAAAATCTGTATTACTTTGTAGCTTCCTAAAACAGTAAAAATACATGCTCTGGGTTTTTTTAACTTATTATTTTATGTTTTTATAACAGTGTCCCAGACTAATGTGTAAATGAAATAGATACATCCAATCTGTTTACGTACCAGTATTTTGTTTCCGAGTTTTACTGTTTCCTACATTTTAAGCTAGGATTGCAGAGTAAACAATTAATAGTAATGAGATTCAAATATTATGGTTTGCAAACAATAAAAGTGAGTCTTACAACTCGGAAACATACTAAACAAGTTAAAATTGAAACTTTCCAATTAAATCATTTTGTTTATGTTTTATTTATTTAGTTATAAAGCATTAAATAAGCCATTAACATATACTTTTCCTTTATTATGTCATCTAAATAGTTTGGACGAAATAAAAAAAAAATAAAATAAAATAAAAACAACAAGAACAACAGTGTTTCTTTTTGGGTCTGTGATACTAACCCCCAGTAATGTGTATATTTTTCCCTCTTTCATCGTTGAGGTAGCTCTTTAATTGATTTTTCAAACATATCAAATGATTGACACTATATTTATATTAACTTTGGTTGTAAAAAATATACCATAAATAAAAATACAGTTATTTATTGCATTTACTTTCGTTAATAGTTATAATTATAATAATGAATTTTTCTGGAGAATCTTCCACGGTCAATGTATTCAATATCACTACCGTGGTCTTATGGGTCCGACCGGGTCATACTATGTACAAAACCAGGAGCCTGATGTTGTACATAGTGTAAATAGTTTGACTCGGTTGGACCCAGAAGACCGCGATGGTGATATTAATTATAATTATGGTTTTATGAAAAAATAATAATCACTATACAACCATAAAAAGGTCACACATGTCGAAGTAAATGTATTGAACATGTTAGCAATACTAGGTAAGCGTGCAGGGATGTCCCCTAGTATTTATATCAATAATAACAATTAAAATAATATAATGGAGATGAATAAAACCGAAATGTGCTTTAACACATTAAAGTGATGTTAATACACTAATTACCTAATTCTTCACTTTCCTAATGTAAGGTAAAAACCATTTTAATAATACATGATTAAGCAATTTATTCGTACAATAAGCGTTCTATTAAAAGCTATTCTATTAATATGTATATATTAAAAACTTAAGTTAGTCACTTAATGCCTAATTCAAGAACACTCAAGGCACATATACATATATAATAATAACAACAAGAAAAAATTACAAAATATTTCCTGTTTTGTTTATATAAATTGAAGAAATAAATAAAGTACCTTAAACACCACTACCTCTAAACGATTATGTTAAACACTTTTAGATTTAATATAGTTTCTATGTATATCATAATGAAGAAAGGATATTTTATATTTTAAAACTAAGTGTGTAAAATACATTAAAGTGTAGTAATACACTTACTAGAAAATACCGACAAATAAAAATACCAGAAAAGAAATTTAAAATTCTCCTACATTTCTAGGTTTTTTATAAATATTCTGGATGTTGAAATAGATTACACAAAGAAATTATTAATGTTTGTAAACTTTTTTATTTTTTATTATTATTTAGAATTATTAGGAATACAAACTTCATCAATAATAAACCTGAAAGTGCATGAACTGTATTATAGACTTAAATGGTATGAATATACTGAGACTACAATTAACAATGACTTCATCAACTATTTACAAGGCAGATTAAAAATGTAACAGACTTAAAATGTCAAAAGGACATTGAGATTTTTTATAGTGGATTTTGTAATACGTCATAAATCATAAAATTAGTAAGACCTATGATGAATAACTAAAATGTCAGCAAAATGTAAAGAATAATTTTTAAAAAGGAATATCTATAAAGGAATAAACAAGGCTCAATCCTTAAATGTTATTGTTTTCATAGATATTTCTATTTATTAACTCCCAGTAAGTCAGTCCTTGTGTTATCACTAAAAAAAATGTAATTTTGGTTTAAAAACAAAAAGATACAAATTACTAATGATAGTGGCTACTTTCATAGTATTATCTACTATAAACAAGTTTATTTAAACCACACCATATTTATGTACTGTCAGATTTGAGTGCAACGCCAGTTCAGCTGTATTTAAATCTTTGTAATTTTATTTTTATACGACTCAAGGATATGTTGATGAATTGCATTTAAGTACATTACGATTAATATTTTTCTATTTTCAATAAATTACAAATACTATAGTGGTAATTAAACTTTAATATAGAATAAGCATAATAATGTTATTTTTAATGTTCGAAACAAATATATTGTTGTTTAATAAAAGTGTATGTTTTAATAAAACACCATTAAAACAATTTTATTGAATGGTGTTCTCCTGATCAGCATATAAAAGAAGCCAGCATTACTAAACTGGCAGCGGTCACACAGCTGTGCTAAGCATAATGCATGCAAATTTTGCCAGGCGCTCCTCTGCCATTAATTATAACTGAACGTTTGTTAAAATTAATGGTAATTTGTTTTATAAATATAGCTTACTAATGTGCAAATATGCCAAATTAACATTTGACTGGTTTATATATATTGTATTTTAGTGTAATTATCAGACACAAGACATTCTTGTCTATGAAAATGTAAATTGGTTAAAATAATAAAATCCATTATTTATAAAATCATGTTTTTACCTAACACGAACAATTATTACAGGAACTATATTAGAGTTGATATATATTATAGAAATACAAACATAGTCAAACTTGACTGCATTTGACACTTTTAAATTGCACAACGTAATTTGCTTAGTAAAATGTTGTAACTGACTTCTATTTGTTGTTATTTATTTTTTATTAATTTTAAATTGTTTGAAAAATATGTAATTACATATACTAAGAATACAGCTTAAGTAAGTGACAGACAATATTTGTACTAACCTAATATATGCATTGTTAACTTCTTGAAGCCTTATGATATTTCAACATATTTTCTCAGCATTTACATATGATATGTAGGTATATAAGTAAAAAATTATCAACAATAGTTGTAATATTCAAAGAAAAACATGTATACCGTCATATTTAAATCACAAACCTTTTATTTATTTATTTAATTTATTTATAAGACGCCGATCGTAAAGATATGGGCGAATATGGATTTCGAATGAGTGTGTTGAGTGTAGATGAGCGAATGTAGTCATTGTTGCAAAGTAAGGCCGACTATTCCTTAGAAAGTGTCATTAGTTAATAGCCCAATGACAAATGAACAGCCAGTTATTATCAGCTGATCCTTCTCAAAATGTACTGACTCTGATTGGGATCGAACTGAGAACCTTTTGCACATGAAGCTGGGATTTAACCAACTACGCTACCGACCAATTTTTATAGTTTATATATTGAGCTGGGGTATTACACGGACTTTACCAATAGTTTTAGAAAATAGACGATACTGTTTATTTAACTAATACGACTTTTACGTAGTAAGCAAGTAAACATCTGAACCTCATATCGAACTGTCTATATTTTATGACTTTGTAAAAAAAAAAAAAAAAATAAAGAAAGAAACATAGTTAAAGAATGGAAATAAATGTTTTCGGTTTTTTCTAGATGTACTTTTTTATTTCTGTTAATATTGCAAAAATTTGGGTTCAGTGTTTTACCCCTCTAAGTCAGCTACACCTTACAAAAGGCATTTAGTTATTATTACAACTACCAAGGAAACACTCTGTATAAGACACAGACATGGATCTCTACCTAGAGTCTGTGGAATATGGAAATGGTGTAATTTATCTAAGTTTTACAAGGCCAGCGGAGAAGCCTCATACTGGCCATATCTCTTTGATAAATCTTAAACCATTGCAACCGTCCAACCTCGACATCCCAAAACGCACTTGCCAACAGGAATCCTATAGTGGACATAATGACTCATGTTAGTTCATTGAAGATTGTAAGCAGAATAGGTGTGTTAAAGAATGGAAATAATTTTTTCGGCTTTTTCTAGGTGTACGTTTTTATTTCTGTTAATATTGCAGAAACGTGGGTTCAGTGGGCATTTAACTCGTAGTTAGTATTACAACTACCAGGGAAACACTGTGTGTAAGTGTGTCTTAACACTCTGTGTATGACACAGACATAGGTCTCTACCTACAGTCTTCGTAATATGGAACTGGTGTAATTTATCTACGTTTTACTAGGGGAAGCTTCATACTCGTTATTTCTCTTTGATAAGTCTTAAACCATTGTAACCATCAAACCTAGACATCCCAAAACGCACTTGCCATCAGGAATCCTATAATGGACATAATGACTCCTGTTAGTTCATTGAAGATTGCAGAACCTATCGTCTTTAATCTCCACAACACTTTTTCCCAATTAGCGAGTCCATACCAGTACCACATTTTATATAACACAGGAATCAATATGATTTATTCTGATGCCTATCCTTACGTTTAATGTGAAAGATGTCCCTCCATCCTCAACTCATAGCAAATTTAGCCAATAATGTCCTTAACATATTTACAATATATACATTAATATTCCTTATAAAAAGTTAATAAATACAGTTTTTGAAGGTAACGCTATTTATTATACGAAAATTTTGCTTTTGGTTAAAGTTCTTATAAATAAGCCCCAAAAAATTACGTTTACTATAAAATATACAAATATTTACATGTTAGGTAACATTTATTTTGTTTTATAAATATTTATAAATGTTTCAAAGCTGACTGACGCAAGAAAAGAGTACATCTTGATAGTTCAGTTGTACACACGAGAAATATTGCACAGAATAACTTCTAAGTATTCAAACTCCCGTTATCCACTTGGTAAATTCTTGGACCATGGGGACAGCTCGACTCACTTCACGGGGATTTCCACAAATCTCATTGATTTCCCTTGCCTTTAAATTCTGATATGATCAATGTCCTATAGCCTATGTCATTCTTTTCCAAATATTTAAATTACGTTTACACAACTTGGAGGAGGTAATAGATTTTTCCACTTTTACTAAACCAATAAAACTTTATAATTTTTGACACATTTTATAAAACTAAAACCATATTGTGTTTTTTTAAGTGGTATGTATACTTAATATTAAAATTATACATTTTTAGATATACTATGGCTGACTTTACCGGATATGATAAAATTAATTTTCATTTACCTTTCATATCCATATTTTTGACAAATCTAAACACATATACAGGATGAGTTTTACGTCCTGGCACACCTGTATATAATTTAAATGGACTGAGATATCAATGTGAAACCTTGACCATACTTATTATAAACATTTTTTTTAAATTTTCATAGTGTTTAACATTTCCTCCCCTTTTCTAAAGGGGGGTAATTGGGCAACTAAAAATTTTCAAATGTAAACTCCTATCATGTGACCCCTAATTTTAAAGGTAGTAGTAAAAATCCATTGATTCAAACTAGAGGTCTCTACATATAATTTAAAAGAGTAAAATACTAATTTACATTAAAAAAAATCATGTATGGGAATTTTATTTCCTGGATCACCTGGATATTGTTGAAACGGCCTTAGATAGCAATGTGTGATCTTGACCATGCATACCTATTATAAATTTTTTTTGTTTTTTTCCACTTACTAAACATTTTGTCCCCCTTTTCTAAAGACTAACAAATTTCAAAGCAAATCCCTATCATGAGACCCCTCATTTTAAAGGGATTAAAAAAAGAAATTCAATCATGCATAACATCTAATGAATCCTCTTCGTCAACTACAGGAGCCCTTACTGGCTTGGGTATATATTTTACAGAATGCCTATGAATATTAAACCGATGAATTATTCTTGTCACTATAAACCTCCTACGGGATTAATTCGTTCCGCAAATTCCTCACTGAATGAGTCTGATAATTTACCTGAAGATCTTATACGGTCCCCATAACCTCTCATCTTTAACATTGTGGTTCTTTCAAACTCAGAACCTTCCAAAATTAAAATATAATAAGTAATACTATTCGTCAGAAAAGTAAACTTGAACTAAATTTGTTAACAACCCTATGAACTGATAAAATGCAAGTTAGTAGTACACAAAATAAAGCCAAAAGTAGATTGTTGAAACTGGTAACGTAAGAAAAAGGAAAATCTCAAAGTATGTTAACTCGTGTAACGAAAAACAGGACAAGAAAGTAAATGATTTTGTTAATGTAAATTAGTCTTTTACTCTTTTAAATTAAACATAGACACCTCCAGTTTGCACCATTGGATTTCTTTTTTATTACCTTTCAAATGAGGGGTCACATGATAGGGGTTTGTATTGTAGTTGTCCCCCTTTACACCACTTTAGAAAAGGGGGGCAAAATGTTTAACAGCTTGAAAAATTAAAAAAATATGTTTATAATAGGTATGGTCAAGGTCTCACATTGATATCTCAGACCGATTAGATTATATCCAGGTATGCCAGGATATAAAAGTCACGCTGTATATATTTAATTGAATAATTTAAAAACTTGTGGCAAAAAAATTATAAAGCCATACTTAAACAATATTCCGAAAATATACCTTTCTAGTTTGTTATAACTATGTTTTCTTCAGATAATGAAATTCACAACATTTTTGTAAGTAGTACAAATATTTGCTAATTTCAACCTATATACGAGGTACAGTCAAAATGTTCCCGGAATCGATTTCCAGAGACACAGCGTGGTTGCCGGTGAGAATTTCGTCGTCTATCAGTTAGTATTACTCCTGGAGAAGGGCTATAGGTAGCGTGACTATCGCCCAGCCACCATTGTTCCTCCATGGAGAGCACTTTTCATGTATTTGCGTGTTTAAATTGTTGCATTTTGAAAATTTATTTAATGAACAGCTAAAAACATTAAATTTGGTTTTATACTTCAAAATCCATCTTCTGGGACACTTAAAATGTTAATTCAAGCATACGGTATTAAGGTGACGAAGAAAAGCCAATTTCACGAAAGGCACAAACGTTTTCGTGAAGGTCGCATAAACATAGAAGATGACTCTCGTAGTGGACGCCCTTCGACTGCAACCACAGATGACAACATTGTGCGAGTTCCGGAAACTGTCCATGCAAACTGAAGAATAACAATTGATGATATCGTAAACTTATGGTAAATTTATACACAAAAGGTTCTTAGGCGTTTACGAGATACCATTAGGAGGAAATGGCCTAAAAAATTAACAGAAAATAATTGGATTTTGCTGCATGTCGATTCTTGTTAGTACGTAACTACCTAGTCAAGCACCACGTTATAGACCGCGCGGCGAAGGTCCGGCCTCGAGCCCGCCGAGCGGTGATAGGGAGGAGACGGGTGGAGGGCCCAATATGCCTGCAGTCCTGGAAACATTCGCTAGTGTCAGATTTTCCCACGCTAGGAGACTTTTCCATGCTTGCTTCTAAAATAAGTTACGTTAATTGTTATCTACGGATGCACATTCAGTACGTTTCCAGACTGCGTGCAATATATTGGCTTGTGGTTTAGCGTGTTAAGAATGTTTACTCAAGTGTACGATAAACAATTATTTAGTTGGTTATATGTTTGTTTTTATCTAACTACTGTAGTGTAATAAGTCAGTTTGTATTTTTTTTTGTGTTCCTTAAGTGTGTTAAAAGTCTGCAGATTCTGGCGACCATACTGGTTTAATTCTCATAAAAACAACGTTATTTTGAATCCATATTTTTATCATTATTTATTTAACAAAAGTTGTGTATGAGTTGTCATTTAAAATGCTATCATATTGTGCATTGGGTTTGCTTTTGATATTATGAATACATATGCCTAGTTTTGAAAAATAGGAAAAATAAAATCTTCAAACTAAATAATTTTTATATTTATTCTATTACACTAATTATAAATCCACAAAGCAGTTTAACGAGTAATTTCACTCGTAAATTAAATTCAAATACAATTTGTTTGGAAAAGACCGTTTAAAAATAATTGTTAAATTTGCACACGCGTGATCATTTGTCCGGTTCGAAAAAACATCATTCTAATGAGATTAAATCCAACATGGCTGACAGCCTCTGCAGACTATTAAAGTTGTAAAATTAGTGAACGTAAAATCTAAATAGTTTACTCCTTTAGTGGTTCCTGCCTCAACTATAGATCGCTTTATTCCTAAAATAGCTCAAGGCAAAAAAACTACTAGAAGTCAGGGTAGGGAAATTATTTGGAAAGTAAGTGAGTTCATGGCGAATGAGGCCAAATTAAGAGATGAACAACGAATCCCCGTAAAAAATCGTTAGAACAAACTGCAGTTGCATGTGGCGTTTCAAAAACTGTTATAAAGGAAATTCGGTGTGAAAAGTGTTTATTGGACACTTCAGCGGAAAGAGAGCGTTCGTTCACAACACAAAAAATACAAGAGAAAAAGAACAGCGACAGAACTAAACGATTTCGACAAATGTGTCGTTAGAATAACCGTCCATGAGTTTTATAAAACTGATGAGTCACTCCCAACTCGTCATTTTTATTTTAAACCAATTTAAATGAAAATTATATGTATTTTAACGGTTCGGGAAATCACAGAAATATTTTTGTTAGTGACAGTAAGACGTATATATTTCTTAGTTACTTAATTCAATTAAAATTATTAACTGATTTATAATTTTGTATGATATATTTAATTGTTGTTACTGTATTGATATATACGTTTTAATTTGTTAACTTTCAAACTCAACCTATTTGATGTTTTTATTTTAAATACTGGTCTAATTATTAGAAATAGCAAAATACAAATACTTCATAAACACGTATACAATCAACCTTTACGATCTGTCTGTGACCGCCTCGCTCAGAGTCGATGTTTTTATATGACTAGTAGGCCAGCCAGGAGGCCGGACCTTCAGCGCGCGTACTATACCACGTTAGAACATCCTCCATATTCGCTTGACCTCATGCAGGAGATTTCTTACTGTTCACACAGTAAACACATCAATTAAAGGAAATTGATTTACAGATGCTAAAGCTGTTAGTAAAAATGCTATAAAAGTATTAAAATACATAAAAAAATAAGTGTCAAAAGTGTTTTGACCGTTTGTATGATCGTAGGGACAAGTTTATTGTTGGAAGAGAAGAGTATTTTGAAGGAATATAGGTTTGTAATATTTATCTTTGTCCAACAAACATATTTCAACCGATTCCGCGAACTTGTTGACTATACATTGTATCTATTAGGCCTACATAGGTTTTTATTATTCTTAGGTGCCAAATGTACATATTATAAACTTAATTTATATTAATTAAATAAGTTTTATGAATTTTAAGTATATTAAAATAAATGCGTTGGCTTTTAAGTCTTTCAGTTTGAAACTACATTCAAAAAACGTAATTTATTCTTCAACCTTAACATTTGTATTTCATATTTAATATTGTTGTAAATGGGCTTAGCTTGCAAGTGTTTTTTTATTCTTCTGTAAAGTAAGTATAATTCAGCTATAATTTAAATATCTGCACTAATATGTATTAATACACACATAAATCAGTATGGAATTATAAATAAAAAGAATTACACTATAACATTAGTAATTTTATTTATTGTTTTCAACATATTATATAGTTTTTCAATACCACTGTACGTGTATGGGTGGGCGCGTGGGTCAATGCCACTGTACGTGTATGGGTGGACGGGTGGGTCAATGCCCCTGTACGTGTACAGGTATACATAAATCAGCATGGAATTATAGATAAAATGGACTACACTATAAAATTAGTAATTTTATTTATTGTTTTCAACATATTATATAGTTTTTCAATACCACTGTACGTGTATGGGTGGGTCAATATCACTGTACGTGTATGGGTGGGCCGGTGAGTCAATGCCACTGTATGTATATGGGTGGGCGGGTGGGTCAATGCTTCTGTACGTGTATGGGTGGGCGGGTGGGTCAATACCACTGTACTTGTATAGTTGGGTGGGTGGGTCAATGCCACTGTACGTGTATAGGTGGGCGGGTGGGTCAATGCCACTGGACGTGTATGGGTGGGTGGGTGGGTCAATGCCACTGTACGTGTATGGGTGGGCGGGTGGGTCAATGCCATTGTACTCGTATGGGTGGGCAGGTGGGTCAATGCCACTGTACGTATATGGGTGGGTGGGTGGGTCAATGCATCTGTACGTGTATGGGTGGGTAGGTCAATACCACTCTACGTGTATGGGTGGGTGGGTGGGTCAATGCCACTGAACGTGTATGGGTGGGCACGTGGGTCAATGCCACTGGACGTGTATGGGTGGGCGGGTGGGTCAATTCTCCTGTACGTGTACAGGTATACATAAATGTGCATGGAATTATAGATAAAAAGGACTACACTATAAAATTAGTATTTTTATACATTGTTTTCAACATATTATATAGTTTTTCAATACCACTGTACGTGTATGGGTGGGTGGGTGGGTCAATATCACTGTACGTGTATGGGTGGGCCGGTGAGTCAATGCCACTGTACGTATATGGGTGGGTGGGTGGGTCAATGCCTCTGTACGTGTATGGGTGGGCGGGCGGGTCAATACCACTGTACTTGTATGGTTGGGTGGGTGGGTCAATGCCACTGTACGTGTATGGGTGGGCGGGTGGGTCAATGCCACTTGACGTGTATGGTTGGGTGGGTGGATCAATGCCACTGTACGTGTATGGGTGGGTGGGTGGGTCAATACCACTCTACGTGTATGGGTGGTTGGGTTGGTCAATGCCACTGAACGTGTATGGGTGGGCGGGTGGGTCAATGCCACTGGACGTGTATGGGTGGGCGGGTGGGTCAATGCCATTGTACGCGTATGGGTGAGTCAATGCCATTGTACGTGTATGCGTGGGCGGGTGGGCCAATGCCACTGTACGTGTACAGGTGAGCGGGTGGGTCAGTACCACTCTACGTGTATGGGCGGGCGGGTGGGTCAATGCCATTTTACGTGTACAGGTGGGCGGGTGGGTCAATCAATTGCAAATAGAATTGCGTAAGTGAACTCATGTTTTGTGAATTTCAATCTGATTGGCTGGCCTATATTTATTCCTTAAGAACTCATAGCCATGGTCATCATCATCTGTATACAAATATTGCTAGAAATAGGCTTCATCATGAGTTTGATTTTAATATCTGCAATAAACATATTATATTTATTTACAGTTTTAAGGATTTAATTTATAAGGTGTAATAATATTTATAACACAGAGAATTAAAGAGTATTAAATAAATGGTATTACATAGTATAAAGTCTCACGGCACAATAATAATTAATTACAAGCTGCTTTATAATAGATAGTGGTTAATAATAAAGGCCACATTGTTATTATTAGTTTGAAATTCTTTGGAACCCCATTATTCATATTTTATGGTACTGATATAAGTATACTAGACAGTTACAAGAAATTCCTAAAGAAATATTTGAACTCTTTTTTATGAAATCGTGTTCTCGTTTCTTGAAAATTACAAAAAATTAATTGCTTTTATATTTTTTAACTGATTCCCTATAATCACTAAATTATTAGTTTCATACAATTTATTAACCTTCGTCCTTCCTCATTTTATGACAGTACTAACTTTAAGATACAATGTTGACTTGATAATATATAAAATCGTCGGACGGTCAATTACAAGTAAATTAAATACCAACCGATATTAACATTTTAATTACAGGTATTTATACTGATAATTTTTTCTGTATATTTTAGTGTTTTTTTCGTCATTTACATAAGCTATACATTCTGTAATAAAGTTTAGGCATTTCCAATGAAAATGATCAATCAAGTATTGATGTAACTATAAAGGCTCTTATAGTAATATTTCTCAACTCTCAACTTGGTTACATACTTCAAAGTAACGCATGGCTAATATGTTGTCAAGGGATGCTGAGAGTTCACTTTAACATTTCTTCATTAGGCTTGTCATACTGTCATACGTTCTGAAAGGAAATGTTAATATAATTTAATAGAATAGTATCAAATGTTATTGAAATATAATAGATGTGTTAAACAACCTATATGTAAATAATAAACTATTATATTCATAAGCTGTTGATATGCTGTTGTTAACCTCAAATCTAGAGAAATAAACTTGCTTAAAATGAAAGCTGACTCCAAAATATTTTATTGAATTCTGTAAACATACACTTAATTACAATATAAAAATGTGTTTTCAAAAGTATTACATATAAAAATAGTTGCTTCATATTGTCTTATAATTTTACTTGTACATATCTAATTTTGTATTCATAAAGATTTGTATAATTTTATATTATATTATTTATTTGTTTAAAACCTTATATACAAGGAAATATTTTCAAACAACATAAAATAAAATTAAAATCATTAGTTTATAAAATGTTTAGAACTATTTAAAAATCGATATACAAAAAAACGACAAATAAGTATCTGGAATGTAAAAAACTAATATTGATCATAGTTATTTATGTCTATTGACTGATAAAACAAAACAATGCTGAAAAACAATACAAAGCAAATTTTAAACTGCTTAAAATAAATAGCAAACATGCGCTTGAAAAAAGGCATGTATCTACAAAAAGTTAAATACCAGTAAAAATGTGCAATATTGTATATTTAAATGCTTCCTAAACATTATAGAACTAAAAATATAAAGTAAATATATTTTAATTATTAAACTTTACTCTATTCACAACTATCTGTAATATAATACAATTTATTGAAATTTAACTTGATCAAATACAATATAACAAATTTAGTTTGTGTGAGTATTACTTGTACTTAATTTATATGAATCTTCATAAAATATTAAATTTAAAGCCCTTATTGAAAAGTTGGAATGGACATTCACATGCATTGTGCGAGGGCCTGATTAGAGACTAGTACCAACTTGTAAGAATATTTTGAGAGGATATTGTTAAAATATTCTGCAAGTTGTACACCGATGAACTTTTTTACCGATGAACCGATGAACAGGTTTAAGAAAACCTGTTAGTAAAACAGCATGAAGTATTGAAAAATGAAATAAATATAAATTTATTTTCCAATCCATAAAAAAGGATAACAATATTTTATGAATTATTGATTGTAACTATTTAAAATATATTTTATGAAATACCTTCTAAAAAAGTAACAAAATAATTTATAGTTCTTGGCAAAGAAAGAAACAAAACAACTATCTGTTTTGTAAATATGTATACTAAGTTTTATGCAACAAAAATAATTAAGTTGTGGACTTATTCAAAGTCTATAAAGTATTTTTACAACCATTTTTATCCGTCATGTAAATTCTTTTATGGCATTGATAATTTTTTTTTTATAAATTAAAGCTTTTAGATTATTTAATGAACTATTTGGAACTGAGAGGTCTAGACGAACTAAATCCTATGTATTATCTTAAAAACTACATAGTAAAAGCGGGGAGAGAAGATAAGGTTTTTAGAATTTTAGTGAAATATGTGCCATGATATTAGCATCCATCAATTATATTTTCTTTAAAACTAAAATATTCAAACATTTTCCTGAAAAATAGCGATTAAAATTAAACAAGTTTGTGCCCACTTTAATTTACAGTATCTGCTCTATACAAAACATCCTCTATTTGTTTTTTCTGTTCTTCTTATTTCAGCTGGGCACTTTTTAATATTTTTAGTTTTTAGTTCTTGTATATTTTAAAAAGTTAGCAAGAAGAACTAAATCAGTAAAAAAAGCATAAAAACAAAACAAAAAGACACATTTTCACCTGAACTAAAAATATACTGGGCAGGTTCAGTACAAACATGCCCGTCCATACACATACGATGGTATTGACCCCCCCCCCCCTAACCACCTTAACACGTTCAGTGGTATTGGTCCTCCCACTAACCCATATTCGTACAGTGGTATTGGCCCTCCTACTCACCCATACTCATACAGTGGTATTGGCCCTCACACCTACCTATATCCGTACAGTGGTATTGACCCTCCCACCCACCCATACACATACAGTAGTATTGGCCCTCACAGCTACCCATACACGTTTAGTGGTATAGGCTGTGGTATAGGCACAGCTACCCATACACGTATAGTGGCCCTCCCACCCATACACATACAGTTTTCTCTTGTAGGACGTTTATCTTGTCGGAGAGCATTTCTCATAATAATCAGTTAACTTTGGTGACAATTTTATTATTATTATTGTCAATAATGATTTCTTCATCATTCAGCCCTGTCTGGATATTTTCATTGTAAATACGCACGTCGCCAATCGGATTTATGAGGGAAAGTTTTAAAACATTTTCAGGATTTAGCTTTATCTAAACTGTAATCTTTTAAATACTGGATAACTTTGTACTACAGATCTAATTCAAATACTACTCACTGACTGACTCACGCACTGATCGCTCTACAGCCCAAACGGTAATACCTAGGAAGCTGAAATGTTTACACAATATTTCTTGCATACTGAATACGTGCAATAAGAAAGGATTTTGGAAAATTCCAACTCTAAGGGAGGTTTTGGGGGTGCCAAAAAGCCCCAAAAGCGTAGTGTAGTCGATCCAGTTTTTTGGTTCTACTGGCTTAACCATTCATCGAATTTAAAATTTTTTTAATAACAATAATTTAAAATCGTACAGTAGTGAATAATGAAAAAAGAGCTCACGCTGTTTTAGTTTTATATATAAAAAAAGGGAAATCTGTCAGATAATTCTCCAACTTTCAATACATATTCATTATGATATGTACAAGAACAGTTTATTAATTTTAAAAACTAAAAAATTTGCAAAAGTGCCAAAAACATATTAAAAACTGCCAAATAATAGAGGAAGATATCCTTCAAAATGTAACCATGTTACCTTAAGAACGTATGATTATATTTCTTATTCTTTATATTTTATAATAGTCTTGTTGACCATTGCTCTCATCTGGTAGATATGTTGTCTGCCTACCCGTTGGTAGAAAGCACACTATACACTGAACAGCTCTCTCGACAGGCCGTGTTATAAAGGAGGCTTGAAATATTCATGCATTTGGAAGGAGCCAATCTTTTCACCAAAACAGTGTTCTTGAAGTATATGACAGCGGATATGTAATCACATTTATTCAAATATTCTGTGGCTCATTTATTTAAATTATTATTCAATTAAGTTATGTGGAACATAATGTATCATTTTCAAATAAATGACTAATCATACGTTAACCACATTTAGTAGTTTATACTATTTATAAACAAATTTTTTTCTTAACGTATATAATGATAATTCCTTTTATAAAATATTCTCGTTATTCATAATCTTTAAAAAATATCATATATTCTTTTAAACTATATTCTTTTATCGCGTTGAAGTCCTCTTTTTCTTTTCTCATAATTTAGCTTTCCTCATTATTCTTTTTTCACTATATGGTTTCCTTTGGGTACATAGTTTTACAATACAGCTTAACCATATAATATACAAACAAAATACGAATTAGTATGTGGCTCAAATACTTAATTTATAAATACTTATATTATCAGTTATCTAAGGGCATATACAAATCATTATAATAAATGTCAGACTACGTGAAAAGTAAATTCAACTTGCAACAACAATTATTATACTCCTTCGTATTTCTATAAATGTTGTAAAAGTGACCATGATAATTGATGTTAATTATTCTATTTTTATTAACTTCACACCAGCTATCACTGCCCTGTGAGATATCTTTGTTCAGCGAGTTATGCCGACCGTTAACATAGACACCAGGTGGTAATATCTTAATTTGCCAGAAAAAGATTAATTTTTGTAAATAGTGAATGGATTTCATGTAGTGCTCCTACTTTAAACAATCTACTGTGGCAAGTTTTCTTTATTATTTTATTACTATTGTGTCTCATCAATATCATTAACCCGTAAATAAAAGCATGTAATGTATATTTTCTATTTGTAAGTGCAGTTTTTGCATTATTGTAATGAACTAGTTTAATAATGATTTCTCTGACTATTGACCAATTATCCGATCAACAATCTTTATATTTTCCAAATTATAATATAATTGAAATAATTACTTGGAAAAGGTCTCTAAATATAATTACGGATTAAATTTACTACGGAGAAAATATTTTTGAAACTTTCGTTTTACTTTATTAATTTATATAACTAACTATATAGTTACAAATAAACTTTCATATTAGGCATCTTTATATAGTTTGGAAGCAAACTCTCTAAATCAGCTTCTTAATATTAGCATTCTCAAAGACTCCAAATTATTAATTTCTAACCTTAAGCACTACGTTCTATCCGAAGAAAGTTAAAATTTTAGCCTTTTAAAGTAGATCACTAGATACTTAAAAACACAACGCTTATACATGGTGCTTTACAGGTAATTGGTGCTAAGTCACTTTGATGTCTGCATGTATGTGTACAGCTGCAGGTAATGAGTTAGTCCAGAGGAGCACAGTTCTGCATGGCTATACTGAATTTATGGAGAATTTTAGTATAGGTGTTTAGTAGTATACTGGTCACTCAACATATTTATTAGTCCATAATTTGTCGTAAGTTCTCTTGTGATCAGATGTGATATTATTATAATCAAGCTTTACAAACTAAATGCTGCTTGTAAAAACACAGCAACACAAGTATAATCATACCTGCAAACTATGTTACTCTTACTTGCCTAATATAGAGCCTAAAAAAACCAAATATAATATAAAATATCATACCGTATAAAAACATAATTTCGCCACTTCTTATCTACCTTAGCCAAACATAATCTAATCTGATCAACAAAAGGTATTGACCAGGACATGAAATCGAGAGTGCATGGCTGAGAGATACAATGTATGTAGGTAAATAGGAAATACGTTAAGTTTGCAGTGTTAATAAATTGTAGTAAAACTAACTAACTACACTTCATAAACAAAATTAAAAGAAATGGACGGATATTTTGTAAACCTAACATTATCTACAGTAAGCTAGTAATAGGTTTATCCATTGTATTGGTTTAAAGTGGTGGTAGCAGTATATCGTTAGGGAAGATAAAGTAGCTTGGAAATTAATGCCTTTGGGTTGAATTGAAAAGCTAAGCGAGGCCATTTATCTGGGGTTAAATGAGAGAGTTTTCACACCATGTGAGATATGGCAAGGAAGGAGGGAAGTCTTATTGACTTGTGGAGTAAATGAACTTTTAGGATGAGTTAGGATAAATTAATATAACGATAAACAGATGATGATAGATTTGTTACAGTAAAACCATACACTAATTGACCTTTCTAATTCAACAATGAACGTTCAATGCATGTAACAGTTTTGAAAGTAAGTTAAATAACGTCATATAAAATAACACAATTAATAACTTCGTAGGATACCATCTGGGATAGTTGTCAGGAAAACTACCATTGGTTATATTTAAGTTCAATTTTATATTTCCCTGAAATCAAGCTATTGAACTATATTATGGATAGTTTATTTTGGTGTGGTGGACACTCGTATTAATAATAATTATTTATTATTTAATGATTTAACAGGTATTAATCAATTACCATATATATTATATGTTATTTGAACTCTATTAATTTAGTTGCAGTTCACTTAAATTTTCTATAGTAAACCAATAGCAAACGTAATAAATAAAGGTGCAGACACATTTAATAATTGATTCCATCTACGTAATGCACGATGTATGTGCCAAAATAATTAATTTTAAGCACATAAAATATTTATGAAAAGTAGATGCTTCAGTAATATTAATTACCTCAATAAATTAAATAAAAAATAAAATAACACACAAACTCTGCTTTGGGCTGATATATACTTAAAATTAGTATTTTAGTTTACCTAAAATAACTATTAAAAGTTGACTTTAGACATAAGTCATGTAAAGATATTTCCATTCATATAGATTTTAAATTAAAAAGTTTAAGTTGAGGATTATCTTATTTTACCAGGCGAAGTAAGGGCTAAGAAGCCATCTCTAACACTTAACTTGGGGACCAACGGCTTAACGTGACTTCCGAACCCCAGGAGCGGCAGCGCAACGTTTGTTAGTTGTACCATGGAAGGGAACCCGGAGGACTGCATGGCAAGCCCCTTAGCTACGCCCATTCTAACTCATAGCTTAGATGTCTTTTAATTATGTTTTCAAGTATAATTTATAAGTCTGTTGGTAGGAATATATTAAAATATGTATAAGCATTCATAGTTTATGTAGTAAATGTAGTCTGAATATTAGCCAAGTAAACAGTTAGTCGTATTTATTGTTAATTTTTATTATTAGAGCCTATTAATATTTTGATTATTAACTTTTCTTAGTCTAATTTAAGATCTACCCAATTTGATTATGAGTTTATTACAGTACAAATTATAATTATATAAACTAAACAGATCTATTTTGAATAATTATATCTATTAGTAATTTATTTATTCGTCGTTTTAAAGGATAGCATCTTTATTTAACTTAAGTTTATGATAAAACGGTAGCATGAAAAAATATTAATTTCGCTTGATTAATAATACTCATTGTGTTCATAATACACCCTTCAAGTCCTCATGGTATGGTTACTTACACGAAAAACTAAGAAAATATTTAATTTAAACATATATCCTAAAACGCTTAGTTTGCCATATTTTTGTCTCTGTCTTTTTTACATAATTTATAATATCTCAGTAACCCCTTATGAAATTATCTTTAAACCTAAAAATGTATTATCAATAATTCGGCTTATGTAGTGTAGTGGCAAGTTCCTAATTTGTAACTTACAGTTATAGCTATTTGTAGTTTACAAAACTTAGTATCCTAAAAATTATAAATTTTTCAAAACAACTACTAGGTACGAAAAACTTTTTCTTCCGAAAGAATGGTATTAAGGCTGTTGGGATTGGATTATAAATGACTGACGGATTCTAAGTTTTGTAATACGAGTGCATTCTAATGTAGCACCTTTATCCAATTTTTCTAGGTTGCTAAATTAAATTCAATGACATTTTTTATTTAAAAGTTGGCTATTTGTGGTTTAAAGAACAACATATTTTGTAAGTTTTTTTATACAAGGGTTTTAAAGATATGTTAAAACCATTTTAATGTATTCTTTTAAAGATTAAAAATCAGTTGCATGACAAATAAACAGAATTAAGTGTTAATTTATTATATATTGTTAAATCACATTTGAGTTCTCTACTAGCGTTTAGTTTATTTCTACCAGATTTTGTTGGAGCACTACAGGAGCTGTTCTATATGTCGGCCATTATTGTTTATAACGTTTAGTTTAGAATCCTACTAATATTGGATAGAATTGCGCTAATATTAGCATGTAATGTACTACACAAATTACAACTTATCAGTTACTATTCATTCGACCTTAACAATGTATGTACCAATAATAATAAAATATAATGTTGTGTTTAAAAAAATAATGTTCAGCCTTTCTCTTCGTTGTTTGTCTTACCTGTTAAGCTCAAATATATTATTAATTAGTTTTTATTTTTAAGTTTATTTACTTAAAAATTAGTAATATTTGAGTGTTTTAGCTTTTTCATTCAGTTAATTTTTAGCAAATTTCTTCCAAAACTTGGTTTCAATTATTTGCTCAACTAATTTATATGTTAAACTAAATTAAGACTGATGCACAACTTAGGCTACACCAGTCTCCAATGCACATGTAAGCTTATTTCCTAGCACAACAATTATTTGTAAGTTTAGTTTATTTTCTTTTATAGGTTATATTTTTATATAGTTTTCGGTGAACAAAAAATTTGAAATAAAAATTCTTTAATTCATCCTATAAGAAATCAAACTGTGCAGTGTTTATGTCTTTAATAGTTTGTTGGAAAATGTATGATGTATTATGTGAGCTATTAAGGTTTGAAAACTAAAAATAGCCTTTTTTTAATATGTTAGAAAATTGGAACTTGATGCTCTATACATAATTTGATTGTCTTACATGTACGAGATTTTAAGATTATAACTTGAGTGGTCATCAGGACACGATAGATTATTATCTCGTAAAACAACATTCAGATATACAGACGAAAAACTGAGAGTTTTTGATAATTTTATTTATAAGAACTATTTTCTTGGCTTTCATTTACATAACCATATCCAGAAGTCTTCAAGGTTTTTTCATGAACATCATATATAGTACAAAATATATTTCCCGTGTGGAAAAAAATTAAATGCAATTCATACAAAGCGATTCCGTTGTGTCAAATACTCGGCTCACAATAAAGGACACTATTAGATTACAGTGAAATGGCCGGCTAGGTGTCGCCTGCAGCACACTGTCGCAGTATTGCAATTAAAGTGTGACGGTGTTTCTGCCAGGCTCGCTTTCGTCAGCTTTATATCTTTCTCTAGAAACGTGCTTTGTAAGCAGACAACCCTTATCCCAGGTTTTAGGACAAATTAAAACATAATATTCCTTATAAAATCAAGGTTAAGTGGAATTATTATTTAAACATATAAATTTTTTATCAATCAAAGGTCAGTCACGTAAAACCTTTCTAGTTTTTATATATTATAAAAACTCAGTGTTATTGTTAGATCAATAAGTACCTACTAAAGAGATAATATTTAAATTAATCGTATTATTGATATATTTGTTGCATTTTACAAGAAAAATGTTCAGCCATTCAATTAAAAGGTTTTCATATAGTAATTATTAAATATAAAAATACATAGTCTTAGTATAAGTAAACTATTTTAATAATTCACCTCCTTAAATTCCTCACAATCAAGATATGTTGTAAATGTTTGATTTACAATTTTTTTTTAATACAATGTACCTAATCTACCAATAACCTAAAATGTTCTAAGTCAATAGTAATTGTTATGGAAGGTACATTAAATAAATAGACAAAAATCATATAGTGGATGGTTAGAAAAAACATAACTTTAATATATATTATTTGATATATAATTATATTCAACAACAATAATGTTCATCATTAAATATTATTTGTATAAGCATCAGTATACAAATAAATAATACCTCACGCTCTAATTGTTACATTAAACAGTATTACTGATAGTGAATTGTAGAATATGAATGACAGGGTTGTACATATTAAACAGTTATTAACACTCATAAAGGGTTAACACCAAGAGAAAACTAACAGTTTGATAGGTTAAAGGGAAATGGAGACAAAAGAATCACTGAAGTAATCGGCTTAGCAATCAGGGTGGCGGAGATGTTAGCTTTGATTCACCATTCCGAGCCTAAATAACCCTGGGTGTGTGCAATATGAATGATATTTCCATATATTTTCCAATTTCCTTCCTGATTTTATGATCATATATTACAATTGTTTATACAGTATCTGTATTCACTATTAATTTGTGTTCTATATTAATATAGATGTCTACACAAGTCTTGCTTTTACATCCATGAAAAAATAGTAATAGTTATAATAAATATAAGTTTGCATTTTATAGATTGTTAAAGGTCTGATAATCCCACAGGGAATCTAGGTGAGTGGAAAAAGAAAACTAAAATAGGTGTACTTTACCTTCACGTCAAACAGTTCACAGTGTGTGAGTTGAGAATACCAACTACATGTTTCGCCGTGAATACGGCATCTTCAGGTTGTAGAACATAAAAAATAAATAAGTCCCAGTGGGATGCGTCACAAATTAATTAAAAAACACAGTTTACACATAAAGACATCGAACATTAAAACTTTTGGTAGGCCTACCACACATATTTCACGGTCCACGGCGCGATCGGAAGCAGACTGGAAACAATTCGATTAGGTTACTCCTCCCACCACTCTTCTGTTATCAGTAGGGCAATGGTCGATTTGTCCAGGTCCACTGTTTAGAGACATTATTGTGTTGAAAATAGAATGAGACCTAAATTTTAGTTTTTCATTAAGTACGGAATCTTTTGTATCGTTATTACTAAAACTTTTATAAATTTCGAATTGTTCCAGGGAGTCTAATTTACTTCCTTTGTTGCAGATATGTAAAATATCTAAGCCATTATTTAAATCGGCCATGGTGTGATTTTTGTCAACCAAGTGTTGAGCAAAGGTCGACTTTTGTTTGTGTGCTCGGGCGTCAGGGCGGTGTTCCTTATAACGCTGAGCAAAGGTTCGCCCCGTTTGTCCAATATAAAAATTCTGACAGTCCATACAAGAGATTTTATACACGCCGGATTTATCTGTTTTGTTTTCGATGGACTTTTTTAATGACAACACATGTTTTGTTTTGTTTGTAGTTCTGAAGACTAGTTGGAGGCCATGTTTTTTGAAATCCCTCTTTAGGCTATTCTGGATTAAATGATTATATTCCACACACACGTATTTATTTTCTTGGGGTCCAGTAACTAAAACTGTATTATCTTTATTTTTGTGTTTGGAAACGATCCTGTCAATTATCCTGCTTTCATATCCGTTGGAAATCGCTATATGTTTTATTAAGTTTAATTCTTTGTTATAATCAGTAGGCGATAAGGGAAATTTTAGCATTCTGTGAGTGAGGCTATTAAAAGCAGCAAGTTTCTGTGACATTGGATGGTAGGAAGTAGCATGTATTGTTTGGCTCGAAGTTGTCGGCTTCCTGTAAATGCTATAATGGAACTTGTTGTCTTTCTTTTCAATAATTATATCTAAAAAATTGATTTTTCCATCTTGTTCAGTGTCTAAGGTGAATTTGAGTTTGGGCGTTATGCTGTTTAAGTAATTTAGTAATAGATTCAGCTGTCTTGTGTTCCCATTGAATAACATAATGGTATCATCTACATAACGGTTGTATAATGAGATCTTATTTCTGTATTTATTATTTTCGGAAAAAATAAATTCATTTTCGATGTAGTTGAGATAGATGTCAGATAAGATACCAGATAAGGGCGAACCCATGGCTAGGCCGTCCGGTTGGGAGTAATATTTGCCTTCAAATGTAAAATAATTCTGTTTTAACACTTCTTTCAGTAGGAATACAAGTTCTAAAATGGCTTCAGGCAATAAGGTGGAGTTCTTTGATAAATTATCTTGGATTAATTCTATGGTTTTGACAATTGGTACATTAGTGTATAAGTTTACTACATCGAAAGATGCTAGGGTTTGATGCATTTGAATATTAATATCTTTTGTATTATGAATAAATTCAAACGAATTTTTCAGACTGTAGTTATTAGTTAGTTTAATGTGGTTACGCAGAATTTTTTCCAACTTTTTCGCTATTTTATAGGTGGGTGCAGAAGTGAAATCTATTAATGGTCTGATTGGTATTCCTGTTTTATGAACTTTGGGCAAGCCTTTGAATCTAGGTGCAGAGGGGTTCATTACTTTTAAGTATTTTGCTTCATCTTTGGTCAAAATTAATTTCGACTCATTAATTAACTTTTTTATTTTCCTTTGATAGGTTTTTGTAGGATCTTTAGTGAGTGGTGTGATATTATTTGCTATTAAAAAATCGTCTACCTTTTTGACATAATCGATTTTGTTCAGAATGACGGTAGTATTTCCCTTATCGGCTTTGCATAAGGTGGCGTTACTCTGGATTAACTTATCTTTTATTCGTTTAAGGGTGACAGTTTCCTTTTTGTGAATGTCTGAGATGTTAGTTCCTTTTACGGATAAACTATTATTAAACGATTTTTTGAGTTTTTTAGACATTTTGAAACGGGCAAATTCACGATCCTCTTCCTCGGGAATTGCCTTTATAGCACATTCTGCGTTAATAAGTTCATTAAATAGTGAATTCTTATTAATTCTAGGCAGGTTATAATTAAGGCCCTTATTCAAAAGTGACAGCTCATCGTCATCAAACCCAATATCCGTGTTATTAACTACGCGGGGGTAAAAATTGAAATCAGGTAATAAAGTTGTTTCTTTTTTATGCTGCGTATTTATAAGACCTGTTAGTTTCTTTTTCAAAACGGTCTTTTTATTCCTTATCAATCGGGCAATATCCAGTTCAATGTTCAGTAGGACGCTTTCCAACTGAGCGGGATGTAACGTGTTTGTTAATTCTAGATATTTCTTTAATAGTAGCGAATTAAGCATTTGTTTCTTTCTATACATAAATTTAATTTCATTTCTCAACCACATTTTTTCCGCATTATGTTTAGTTTTCTGTGCTGCAAATGACTTATTCCTTATTACTACGTGTACATAATTTGGTTTGATGTCATGGCGTAGGCAATCTTTATTAAACTTTATGTTTTGTACTGTGTTTGATAATTTTAATTTTATGTTCTTGTATTGAATGGCTAGTTTAGCTTGACTGGCAGATGAATTAAAATCCATTTTGTAGCCCCTGAACTGTTGTAAATAGACTAAAATAGGTGTACTTTACCTTCACGTCAAACAGTTCACAGTGTGTGAGTTGAGAATACCAACTACATGTTTCGCCGTGAATACGGCATCTTCAGGTTGTAGAACATAAAAAATAAATAAGTCCCAGTGGGATGCGTCACAAATTAATTAAAAAACACAGTTTACACATAAAGACATCGAACATTAAAACTTTTGGTAGGCCTACCACACATATTTCACGGTCCACGGCGCGATCGGAAGCAGACTGGAAACAATTCGATTAGGTTACTCCTCCCACCACTCTTCTGTTATCAGTAGGGCAATGGTCGATTTGTCCAGGTCCACTGTTTAGAGACATTATTGTGTTGAAAATAGAATGAGACCTAAATTTTAGTTTTTCATTAAGTACGGAATCTTTTGTATCGTTATTACTAAAACTTTTATAAATTTCGAATTGTTCCAGGGAGTCTAATTTACTTCCTTTGTTGCAGATATGTAAAATATCTAAGCCATTATTTAAATCGGCCATGGTGTGATTTTTGTCAACCAAGTGTTGAGCAAAGGTCGACTTTTGTTTGTGTGCTCGGGCGTCAGGGCGGTGTTCCTTATAACGCTGAGCAAAGGTTCGCCCCGTTTGTCCAATATAAAAATTCTGACAGTCCATACAAGAGATTTTATACACGCCGGATTTATCTGTTTTGTTTTCGATGGACTTTTTTAATGACAACACATGTTTTGTTTTGTTTGTAGTTCTGAAGACTAGTTGGAGGCCATGTTTTTTGAAATCCCTCTTTAGGCTATTCTGGATTAAATGATTATATTCCACACACACGTATTTATTTTCTTGGGGTCCAGTAACTAAAACTGTATTATCTTTATTTTTGTGTTTGGAAACGATCCTGTCAATTATCCTGCTTTCATATCCGTTGGAAATCGCTATATGTTTTATTAAGTTTAATTCTTTGTTATAATCAGTAGGCGATAAGGGAAATTTTAGCATTCTGTGAGTGAGGCTATTAAAAGCAGCAAGTTTCTGTGACATTGGATGGTAGGAAGTAGCATGTATTGTTTGGCTCGAAGTTGTCGGCTTCCTGTAAATGCTATAATGGAACTTGTTGTCTTTCTTTTCAATAATTATATCTAAAAAATTGATTTTTCCATCTTGTTCAGTGTCTAAGGTGAATTTGAGTTTGGGCGTTATGCTGTTTAAGTAATTTAGTAATAGATTCAGCTGTCTTGTGTTCCCATTGAATAACATAATGGTATCATCTACATAACGGTTGTATAATGAGATCTTATTTCCGTATTTATTATTTTCGGAAAAAATAAATTCATTTTCGATGTAGTTGAGATAGATGTCAGATAAGATACCAGATAAGGGCGAACCCATGGCTAGCGAACATAAATATTTTTTATGTTCTACAACCTGAAGATGCCGTATTCACGGCGAAACATGTAGTTGGTATTCTCAACTCACACACTGTGAACTGTTTGACGTGAAGGTAAAGTACACCTATTTTAGTCTATTTACAACAGTTCAGGGGCTACAAAATGGATTTTAATGGAAAAAGAAAGCTTAAAAAAACAATAATTAAAGATATAATATAAATTCAACTAAAAAAACAGCAACTATTCATAAATATCACCTTTATAATTATAAGGATAATATAAATGAAAAGTATACATGCCTATTTTGAAAATTTTCTTACATATTAACACTGAATGAACACGATTTTATGTAGCATACTAAACTTAAATATATTAATATTAAAAGAGTTTAGAAAATTAAAATTTTCTCATGTCATCAAAACTAAAATACTATGTTAAATTATTGTTATGAATAGCAAAAACTATCTATTATTATAAAAATCACCCTTACGCAAGTTTTGCACTCAAGAATTGCAAAAAGAATATTCATTTCATTGAAATATTTACAGAACATTTCAATTATGTACAAAAGTTATTTTAAATATTTACATACAGAAATCGTGACCTGGAATAGGGCATATTAGTTATTTTCTGACCTATCTAAATTTAAAAAATAAAACTAAATTTCACTGGTGGAAACACTTTATGGTGACCAGAATATTAAGGGTGCATATTTTATGTAAGTCATATCATTAAAGTAGTATACTATTATAACAAGAATTTATTTCCATCATGAAAACAACGGTAAGTTATTGTATTTAGGTTAAAATCCAATATATAGCTAACCATTTTTTTAACAGCAAAAGTATAAAATAACAACTAATATTAGAATACTATTAAAACAATATTAGAGTACTAAACTACGCCACAGTAAGGCGTGGCCAAAAAAAGATTTGATAAAAAGTAAATTTTATAAGGTAACTACAGATTCTTAAACAATTTTTATGCTTATTCTACTACAACAATTAAGCTTATTGGATCAATATTTACTCGATAATGTTTTGAAAAGTTAGTTAAGATCACACCAATTAATTATCCTTAAATTAGGAGACTGTGTTCCTTCATCAGTTGTTAAAATACCAATATTGTGATTGACGCATTGAAACAAATTTTTATAAAATTTTACATTTCTATAATGGAACCAAAACTCTATTCAACATCAATGTTATTATTACACATTAAAGAGACTTTTATAACAAATTAGGAAATTTTATGTCGATTATGCGTCATAAATAAATATACATCTACATGAAATATACTCTTAAAAACATAACTACCCAACAGCATAGAGATAAATTATTTTTTAATTATTGTACCTATTATTATTTATGCAAGCATTTTATAAAACTTGATGAACCAGCAATCAGATAAAGGAAAGAAAGCAAGGATGAAAACTTGATGATGCCGGACGTTAGAATCCGTTATTCCACTGACAGAAACGGGAGAGCTGAACCAACGATATCGGTTCTTGTTTTCTTTAAAGGGCTTTGTATTAAATCTCCTTAACCTCTTCTATGTATTTACATCTCAACAAAGCATTGTTAAACTACTTTACGTTTTTTACAGATCGTTGTCTTTATGGATAGTATAATTTTCAATGTATATTCATAGCAAATTACGAGTGTTAAATATCCAGATAAGTAAAGTATAACAGAAAAGTATGTTATATTTATTATAATCAAACGTAATGTGTTTTATTTAAGTACAATTTCCACACAATATTTAAGTATATAGCAATCTTATTTCGTAATAATTGACCTTAGAACTGTAATAAAATATGCATAAATGACATTTTTGTTAAGAATAATCAATTACATGAAAGACTCGATTAGGCAAATGCCTTAGGTTGCAGTTCAACGTTACATGATTTACCATTAATATATTTTAAAATAAATATAAAATAAAATGATCTTTTAATTACCATAAAGTATGTATAACATTAAATAGTTTAGTGTAATTAATAATCTACTGCTCTTAAGTGAAGAATTTTGCAATTTTAAATGATTGCACCTACGTACAACACATTAAAAGGATATTCAATTCAAAATCATTTATTATTTCTTAAATTTATTTTTACATTGCAGTGTCTTTTTTAATCTCTCTAGCATATAGCTATTTGAGAGATCAACTAATTTGTTCATAATAAAATATCTTTAATATATAGATAATCTTAAAGTAAAAACAAACAAAACAAAAATAAATAAACAAATCAATACGCACCAAGGAAACATAGTCAAAGGAAATCGAATAACATTCGTTATTTACTATATATACAAATTTTTTTCAAAAATGTAAATTTTTTAATATCAGTAGTCCTAATGTTCATTTTATTTTGGAATTCATATCAATAGATTGTTTGATTGTTTAAAACTTCCTCCTGGATAACGACTGGCATTCCTAACTACATATAAGCCTCAAAGCACTAAACACTAACACAATGGAAACAAATAAATAAACAATATACATAACTATATAATATAAATATACAATAAACCGGCAGTAAATAAGTAACATTAAATACTATATAGACTATGAACAATTCAACAAACAAATAAATAAAAATAAAACAAATTCAATCAATTATGTGCATGTAACATTTGTATAATCCAAATAAATAACGATACAAATAACAACAAATAAAATCCAACTGCAATAAACACAATGGAAAAAATAAATAAATAATATACATAACTATAATTAACCATAATATACATAACAAATATACTATAAATCGGCAATAAATAAACAATACTAAATACTATAAGACTATGAAAAATTTAACTAACAAAAACAAAAAACAAATGAAATCAACGATATGCATGTAACATATGTATTATACAAAGAAATAACAATACAAATAACAACAAATAAAATCTAAAAGTAATAAGAAACATGATATTCTAACTATAAACTTATTTGCTAATATACGACAGTGAAAATTAGTCTCACTGTTGTTCACTAACAACCTTTTTCATAATAGCTGCAAAGAATTCACTCAGATATTGAGCCAAACAGGTATGTCATTCTTTGTTCCCGTGTTCAGCAGCAAGACCCGGCTGGTAGGAACCAGTTTAATACCGGCTCCCGTCAAAACTCTGTCAGTATTGCTGTTGATTTACATATTATATCACATAGGTTTCCCAGTGTGCTTAATTAATCAACGGTGCTTATATCTCTTTGTAGTTTTGTCTTATTTATCTATGTATGGTTCGATTTTGAAAGTAGCCATTCTAATAAAGGAAGAGATGATTTTTTTTTCATTTATTTAATTTTTTTTTCTGTTTACAAATGTGATAAGGTGGATAACCTCAATATGAAAGTATATATTTGTTTACTATTTGTTCATAGACGATTATTCAACCCTTCAACTGTTAGAAAGCATCTCTATATAAATAAAAACCGATACCTATAATTTTATATGGAAATGTATTCATAGTTATTATCCACCTATAGTTATCTTAAATTAATAAAATACTTTTTTAGCTCTCTTTTAATTTGATTTTTATTTTGTAGGTTTTGTAGACTTCTAGGCAATGAATTAAGTAGGTGAGGTATTTTATACTGTAACGTTAATTTTCCATAATTATTATTGTGTCTTTGAGTGAAAAATGGTATATGCCTTAAGTTATATTATAGATTGGGCAATACTCTGTATTCCTCGTCAAAGTAGTGTCTAGACAGATCTGTAAATTTAGCGACACTATCAAAATTCAATATACCCAATATTTCCAATGGCAGATCCTTAAATAATACTTTTAGAATTCTGTTCAAAATAATTTTTAATTGCTTAAGTATATATTCAGGAGTCAAGTAGTAAAGAGATATACCATAGTAGAACATACTCTGAACTAAGGAAAAATAGATTAACCACTTTGTTGTAATAGAGAGACATCCACTTAGTTTTTTACACTTAAATAATATTACCCTTAAATTGTTCGCAAGCCTACCAATATATGAGTCATATTTCATATTAAAATCTAATTCTATGCCTAGGTGTTTAATACAGTTAACAAACTGTAGATTCTCACATCTACAACTATTTGGATCAATAAAGCAATTAGGTTTATGACATAATAATGGTAGGTTTCTATCTTGTATTGGATTAATATCAATCCTAGAGCTTCTAAAAACAATAGCATTTGTTTTATTACTGTTCAATTTAATGCCATTATTGAAAAAATACTTTGTAAGTAAATTAAGATCATCTTGAATCAATGACATACCAGTATTAATATCCTTATGAACTATGTAAATTAAATTATCGTCTGCATATTGCAAGATGTTACTCTTAATATTTAAATATCCTTGATCATTCACATAGATATTGAATAAAGTGGGTGATATTATACTACCTTGTATTAAACCACAAGTTTGTGGTGAACTACTACTGATTATATATCCTATAGATGCACATAATCTCCTCTCTAAAATAATCACTAAAGAATTTCATCAGGGACCCCCCTACTCCTATATTTTTTAGTTTGTTCAATAATATACTATAATTAACCAAGTCAAAAGCTTTACTCAAATCTGTTGTTACTGAGATTACAACTTTATTATCATTTATAGCTTTATTAATATCATTCGTTAACAATTCCAAAAGATCTATTGTAGATTTATTTTGAATAAATCCAAATTGTTTTTTACTGATAATTTCATACCTTTTTAAATAATCATTCAACTGCTGGTTTACAAAATGCTCCACAATCTTCATTATTACAGAAACTGACCCAATAGGCCTATAACAGTTTAAGTCTTGTTTCCTACCTCCTTTGAATATAGGCCTAATATGAGTAACCTTCATTTGTGGAGGTATAGAACCAACTATAAATATTCTTTTAATAAAGTGGATTAAGACTAAATGTAAATAACGTATATTATTTTTAATGTCTATAGGTCTAATGTTATCAGGGCCACCAGAAGAATCAGTATTAAATTTACTTACAGCTTTATAGAGTGATTCTTCATTTATAGTTTGGAAATTCATGCTAATGTTATTTCCTATTTTATAGTTACCATTTTGTAAATTCTCATTTATGTCAAAAGGATTACCATTCATTCCAATATTTAAATTCTCGATTGCATTTTTGTAATGGATATTAAATCTGTCAGCCAATATATTAATATCATTGTCACTATCAAGTTGGAAATTTTGTTTCCATTATTGTTGGCTTTCTCTTTTTATTTATTAATTGATTGATTAAATTCCAATATTTCCTAGGATTTTTTATGTTTTCTGACAATTTATTAAAATAATATGTATTTTTTTGCTTTTCTAATGGCAGCTATCAATTCATTTCTTGTGTCCCTGAATAACTTTCTGATGTTCATATTGTATTTATCCCTTTTTAATTGTCTCCACAAGTAATGCTTGTGGTCTATTAAAGCCCTAATACCAGCCGTAATCCAGGGAGTCACTCGATTTCCTCTATCAACACTACATTTAATCTTAGACATCATAAATATCCTTAAATCTACTAACAAGTTCATTATATAACATTGTAGGGTCATCAATGTCCAATAAAGGCCACCAGTTTTCTTTTTGTATTGCTATGCTTACTTTCTTAGTACTAATTATTTCTGTTGAACAAATGTCAGAAATTTCATTTTTATTAATATCAATAGTTATATCTGTCCAATAATGATCAGCTAACTTATCTTCTATTACATAGGCTTTATGTTTATGATCTTTTAACTTAACATTAATGTGGGCCAAGCATGATTCTACTAAATTATTATTATAAAACTCGACCCTAGTAGGTTTGTTGATAGTGTTAATCAAACCATAAGTGTATAGTGTATTAAGGTAGTCATTTGCACCATACACGTTTGATATATAACATATGTTCATGTCTCCTAGCAAAATTACATTTTTCTCAGATTCAATTAATTCATTAGACAGAATAATTTCTAAATCCTCATTAAATTGATTTATATTCATGTTTGGGGGCCTATAGCATACCACAACAATTATTTTTTCTCCTTTACATATCAATTGGAAGAACATAAATTCAGTAGAATTCAAGTTTAATCCTAAATCTAATATTTCTGGTTTTAACTTACTTTTACATTGGACAAAAATACCCCCTCCTCGGCCATTAGGCCTACATTTGAACATTGATCTATATCCATCTATTCCATACAGCCTAGCCTCTTCCTCTTCAAGATTAATTTCTGAAAGAACTAGTATATCAATGTGTTTTATTATTGGTTTTTTATATGTTAATAAAGTGTCCCAATACTTTCTAAGACTTCTAACATTGGTAGCTAATACATTTAAATGTTTAAATGGTGCTTTTACATTATAAAAATTACATTAATCATTCCATCCATAAAAAGTTGAACAATTTCTCTCAATAACAAATTCTAACTGTTCTTGATCAATATTGTACTTCTATCAGAATAAACCAAAATAAATATAAAAAAAATTAACAGAAATGAGATTATAAGTATTCAAATAAATATGTAAATTGTTTTGTGTTTTGAGTTTAAAGGGATCTGATCCAAGATTGTTTTTGACTTTGCTATTTGGGTTATACTATTTTATCTAAATCTTTTTCTGTTGTGATCTGGATAGCTCTAGACATATTATCTTTTTTCAGCATTATTTTTTTTCCATTCAACCAGATAAATCTATATCCCCTATTCTTTTTAAGGATGTTAGCTTTAGCCATTTAATTGGCAAAATAAGGGGTAAGGTGGTCATTAAAGTATATAGATCTATCTGGCTGATTTTTATTTATCAAAGATAACTTAGGCCTATTTTTTTCTGGCTGTACGTACTATAGTGTCTCTTGTTGCTCTAGTATTACATTGTACAATGATCGGTGATGGAGTTTTACCTGATGGAAGTCGATGTGCAGTAAACTCTTCTTTGTTAATGGTTATGTTCATCGATTGTAGCAAGTTAACAATGATCTCTGGAACATCTTCTTTGTCGGAGCGAGGTATACTGGTTACTATAGAGTTTTTACTCCTACTATACTGTTTTTCACACTCCAATGTAGCCTTTAGGTCTTCAATATCCTTCTCAAGTGACTTTGTTTTTTCTTCTAATTCTTTTGCTTTATCTATCATACCACAGAACTTTTCTTCTAACTGATTGACTACAACCATGATGCTGTCTACTCTGTCAGTTATAATTTTTTCTTGCTTTTTAAATAAATTTTCAATGAATTTTTTTAAACCTTGGATATTTGGATCATCTACTTCTTGATCATCTTCAATGCTTGGTGTTCTACTTTTTTTTGTTTTGACATTTCATGCACTCCGATTCATTCTTTATCTTTACACTTTTAGACTTCCATGTATTCTTTTTAATCCCAGAACATTCATAATGATAATTACCATTACATTTCCCACAAGTAACATATTCCCCATCAGATGGAAGATCGTTTTCACACTGATTACAAGCCATTTTGATGTTTGTTAGGCCTCTCGTAATTTAATTTCACTTCTTATAAAGTATGAACGTTTAATATTATTTATAAAACACAGGTGTGTTATAAAATAATAAAGTGATATAACTAATTATACTCTTTCAAATATTTCACTTTGAGACATAACCTAAAAATCCTTCATAATTTTTCTTCTGTAATAATTTCTACTTACTGTGGGTTATACCTTGAAATTCATTAATATTCTACAATCCAGAATCTTAGATCCTTTGATAATTTAATTTACTTCATTTCAGTAATTAAATAAAAAACTAAAATAGAAATCTAAGAGATCGCAAATAAAGACGACTTGATCCACAGACTGCTGAAGCTTGACTTAGTGAATATAGTGTTAGTAGTATTCACTTTTAATTATTACGTAGTAATTGACCTTACAAATGTAATTAATATGCAGAAATTAAATGTTTATTGAGAATAAAACGTTAACCAACAAGTAATTACATATATAAGGTTGGGAAAAAGTCTGGAATATATTTATTAATTTCAAAACCATTGAAATAAATGTAAGAAACTTTGCAGTTATGTACATGTTCCTATACCAAACATTTAGACATGTTTTATTTTTTTCACATAGCCAGTTGATGGACCATGAAGAAAGTTTTAACATTTTTAGTTGTAAGTGTACCTCGAGTTATACCTCATTTTAAAGGTATTTGTTTGTAGAACACAAGAGTGCTAATCTAAGTTCAAAAGGATGACACAGTCAGAAAATAAAGCCACTCAAAGAATTTAATGCCAGGGTTGGGCAAAATTCTGGAATGTATTTATTAATTTTAAAACTATTAAAAGAAAATTAATGAAACTTTGTAGTTATGTACCTATCCTTATACAAAACATATGGAAATATTTTACGTTTTTTTGCATGTCCAGGGGATGGCCGATGAAGGAAGTCTTGAACATTTTTAAAGTAAGCCTACCTGGAGTTATACCTCAATTTAAAGGTCTTTGTTTGTAAAATACAAGAGTGCAAACATGAGGTCAAAAGGATGATCCAGTCAAAAAATAGAGCCTCTCAAAGAATTTAATAATGTATAACTAACACTGCTTAAGACAAAGGAATAGAATGCTTGTTATTTAGAATAGAATAATTTTTTATTGCATGTAAATTTACAGTAAATGTATCGCAATCGTCAGACTTGAATTAAATTATAATGTTGATTAAAATTAAAGCAGCCATTCCTACAGAATTCCACATTCATACATACATGTTTGGCTCATACATTCTTCACATTCACACAATTAGTCCGTTAGATACTCCAGCTTCCAGTGTCAAATCGCCGAATTATTGGTCTCCCAGTTGTGGTATAAGAAATTTCTCACGGAATAAAAGGCTTTCACGGAAATAAGAAACCTTTTTAACCATATTTTGAAAGCCTTTGGCTCAATATTGCTTATTTATTCTATTGGAAGACTATTTACCAAGCGAGCACCTGCTTGTGAGGGAAGATTCTCGTAGGTTACTGTCCTATGTTGTGCAATTCTGTAATTTTCTTTTTGTTTGGTTGGATAATTATGTATTTCACTGCCTCTGGTGAGGACACACTTGAACATACAATAAGATGCAGTCTCTAAAATATAAATGCATGGCAATTTCAATAGCTTTAACGACTTAAACACAGGTTTGCAGGATTCTCTAGACTTCAGTTTGGATACTATCCCTACTGATTTTTTTCAGTCTAAAGAGTCTCATTAAGTCAACTGAGGAACAGCCACCCCAAAGAACAACTCCATACGATGATATTAGGACTTAATACGCCGCAAGCATGACTTGGCATATCTCGAACAGGGTTCTTAGAACGTATATTTCGGATGCCATATCAATATAATTGGTCCAAGATAGTCCCCGGACCAACAAGTTTATAACAAAGTTGTTTTTAATTTTTCTTACTGTAGGTGCATGTAAGCATACCTAAACTAGAACGGATAAAAGTTCATACCAGTGTTCAATGCCGAACGATGTAACAGTGTATTTCGTGAAGTGTGTATGAGTTTGCAATATTCCAAAACAATTTAGACGCAGAAACTAATATTATTTTCAGGAAAACGGGCCTTCAATGTAAGTGTATTTTACAACCAAAAATGGGTTGTTATCATAAACGTAAGAAATGTGTTTTATTATTACTGCATTAGACCTTATTTTATTATAAATTAGGCAACTGAGAAAATTTGCTTGCAATTTCTAAGTTGGTTCAATATGCAGTAACAGTTTTATATATGTTAACTTACGTTTATATATTAAAAAAATGTATTTTGGTCTTTAAAAATTTATTTAAAATGGAATTTTTAAAAGAGTTCTGTAAAACAGAAAATGAAATACAACTTCATCTTTTTAACTGTTTTAATATTTTAAAAAATATAAACTGCCTCCTTTCTTACGCGGAACATTTTATCAGTAAGGAAGTAAAACAATACATACGCATGCACTGTAAACTTTAAAATGTGTAGTTTTATTACTTAATTAATTCAATAAAAGTGTTACTTCAAAGTAAAGTGGCAAAAGCGGTAGGGAAAGATAGTGGAGTTTGGGAATTAATGTCTTTCAGTCGAATTGAAAAGCTAAGCGAGTCCATTTATCTGATGTTAAATGAGAGAAATTTCCACCTTTCAGGAAGAGTGGTGAATGTGTGGTGATTTTATGAGAACTTCGTATGATTATTCTCTACAAACTAGGGATGCACAATTTAATATTAATAAAATGTATTTTAATGGATGCTGATTTTATCTTACTGGTTTTATATAGTGCATAACTTACTAAAAACAATTTAGTATGTTTAATTTTACAATATAAAAATAACATAATAATTTGGCTATAGTAAATTGATGATTCCCTTATCGTATATAAGAATAAAATAAATATTGTAAAATATTATTAAAATAGGCGAACTGCATATGATAAATGAAATTGTGAGTTTGAAAAATAAAAATATATACCTACATTTTTGTATTTTAATAAAGCTTAAATAGTTTTCATCGACTTATTTAATTTGAACTTAACTATCATTAGCTAAGCAAAATTAAAACATGTACTGTCGATATTTGGCCAACACATACTAAATAACTCCTTAATTATAAAGTTTAAATGATTAAAAAAAAAAAAAAAACTGTGTTCTTTTAGGCTTGGAAAAGTACGTGTTTCCATTCAAGATTTTTTTTGTTTTTCTTTGATTGCTTTGTTAACATTTAAATGGGTAAAAAAATCACGCAACTATTTGCTTTTAGTTTTGTTTTGTGAAAATTAACAAAGACATTTTAAAACTTACCCTATATATTATATTTTAAACAAAAATGAGATCGTCACACCATCTGAATATTTACCTAAAAATGCAAATGCATCCTTTTATTCAAATTGTTAAGACAATATCGACCTTAATATATTTATGATATTGGATCCTAGTTTATTGCTTACTTTGATTATTTTGTAGGTTTAAGATTAAAAGTCATATATATAATTTTGTCCAAGGATTTGGTTCTTGAAAAGAGTGTATTTGTTCAATATTAGTTTAGAATATGAAGGTTTTATGCTCAGATTTGGTTGAATATAAATATATTTCCTTAACATGATAATGTATATTGGGAATAGCTTAAAAATATAAATCTGCTCTATGTGGATATGCGCTTTACTCGATGGATGGTTAATACCACATTTTGGAGTGGGAATTTAAAAGTCGAAAATGATCATGGGAATTGATAAAAATGTATGTAAAGAAAACAACTTTCAATAACTTTTCTGTGAAAATCGATGTTTTTTAGTTACCTTATGTCTGAATAAACAACAATTTCTTTATTTATATTTTTCTTAACAAACCAAATTATCTTATGCCTTTATTCACATAACTCAAAAAGTTTGAATTTTACTATGGAAAATCACACAGACAAAATAAAAAACTCCAAAAAAGTAAGGATATTGGTTTTTATATTATTACTGTAAACCCAATACTACCTGAGTTAAGGCTTGCTGCATATAGACTTTTGTTCATTGAATGAAAAAGTCGGAAAATTCAATATTAAATAACTGGAAAACGGAGAGACTCTTATGATACACTTACAGAATCTTTAAAAACACTCCAATGAGCTTGAAAAAACGTTTTAAACTATAACTAATAAAAGCTAACATTTCTTCATATTAGCACTGAGGTAAGTTATAACAAAAACGAGGTAGGTTTAGCTTTTTCGTGACGGAAATAATTACAAACTTACCTTTGTCATAACGACCCCACTTTAAATCAATCGTTACCCATGTACAATTTACTTAATTTTTAACCTCAACACGTTTCAGCAGTTTAACTTTTAACAGTTTTCATTACTAAGCAGTATAAACTGCCTATTATTGGAGAAAATTGAGTTTAAATTGAAAAAAAATAAAGATATATATATACTATCGTAATTCCTCTAAAAATTTAATTTGTAACATAAAAACTGATAAATTTATGTTAAAATATCCTTATGAAAAATACAGATTTTCACAGAACATTTTTATTTTCGTTTTATTTGTATAGACTGGAAATTGAATGATTTTGTCATCAAGTTTTCATTTTTTAAGTGATTAAAGATCGAACAGTTACAATAACAAATTCATGACATTGTAAAGACTGTTGAAAATTAAGTATACGGTTCAGTGAAATTAAATTAATTCAGGCAATTTACTTTTCTTAATTTTGTCTTAATAGGGATAGTTTGAGGGTTGAACAATTATTGTAAATTAAAAAAGTTTATAAAATGTTTACCAAAATTCACTGAACATAATTTTATCTCATTTCATTCCATGCTAGGATATAATATGCAATATTCTTAATTTTGGCAATAACGGATAGTTGTCACCCCTAACAAATGGTAAGCATAGGATGTATTTCTAAGTGGATGATGAGTTGAGCTTAATTTCACACTTTCATGCAAATCGATGGATCTTCATAAAATACGGAGGTTTCTAGGGGCTGCAATGCTGCAGTGGATTACATTTTTTTGTTGGAAAGAATCATTACTTCTTTACTTTTGAAAATAACTTCAAAATGAATTACATTGCATTGAAATATTTAAAAATCAAATATATAGGTGATTTAATTTCTTTCAATTTACTCATAGTATTTAAGGGGTGGTTTCTAAGGTTTGAGACATTATTTTAATTTATCAGTAATGTTACAAAATATCAAACATCCTTTATCTAACTAATTTTTTAACTTTATTTTGATCTTGTATACGTGTTTTTGTAGTTTTTGTTTTAATTTTAACAAACGTGTGGTTGATTATAAATGATAAGAACATATTGGTATAGTGTATATTTTGAAATGGAGGGTACATTTAAGATATTTTCATACTAATTTTACTTTCAAATACTGGACTATATCAGGGATCTCCTTTTAATATTCATTCTTTTAACATTGTGTTAGAATATACTTAATATTATATCTAATATGTTCTAATTTATAGTAACTTTACTAACATTGGAACATACACGTCATTTTAGTTTAACTTTGAGAAAGGAAAGTTCTCAATTGGTCACAGTTCCCCCTCTCTCATAAGGGAAAGTAAAGTTTCACTTCTATTGATCGTTAAATAAAAGCCTTCAAATAATTATGATCTAAGGGATGGTACAGGGATCGCATGATTACATAAGTTGAACCTCAATTGTATGAGAGGAAATTTATAGGAATGGTCACTTTGCGAATTCGAAAATTACGAATGTTACATAATTATGTTCAACTATATATAATTATGTAACATAATTATGTATAGTTATGAATTAATATGTTTTTGAAGTACACCTATGTCAACTTGTATTCAGTTAAAACTCCTGATCCATTAATACCATATAATTCTCACAATATTCTGTGAAATTTTAGTTTTATCTATCTTTTCAAGAACGTCCATTTCTTCGATACACGTAAGTGTAGCATATTTATATGCTTAATTAATAGATTTTTGATTTTATTAATGTACACTTAGTAAAAACAAAAACTACGGTTCATTTCCTAAAAATTTACAATAAGTGTCCTCGTTCATTTTTTAAAGTTTTCAATTTGTTTTTTAACTAAGCAATGAATTCTTCTTATTTTATAACGATTCTTATTGATTTTGTGAATAAAAAACCCAACAAGTTTAATATTATATTATATAGCATACACTAATTAATATTCAACACACAGAAAAATTTACCATACAATAAATTCTTCCATTAACTTATTTTTACTAACGTTTAATGTCATAATTTACGGCAAACAAAACATAAGTAAAATACGTGTATGTCATGTTAGGAAGATATTATAGTTCATTACATACGTATTAATTTAAGAACATAAGCTATAGGAAATTAATTTACCATCGAAAATATGAATACTTACAGCAATATTCTGGTGGTCTGTTGAGTCTGTAACCTAGTTACTTGGTAACTACCGCTTGACACGCATGGCCTCTTGAAGAAGGATTTCATCACCAAGGGTATAATTCTATTTTATAACGAAGTTTATAAACAACGCAATGCCGAAGTAGATCAAGTACAGATTATGTATAGTTGATTGGACTAGTGAATAACTTGTACCAACCTTAGATGGACAATACTTTAACTTTGGGGTAAAACATTACAGTTACTGTGTTTGAACTTTCATTAAGATAGATTCATCGTGTATAGCAAATTATAATATTCCAGGATCTTTTTGTATATTTAGCAAATGAAACTAATTAACATTTATCATCAGTATTAGGAATGGAAACAAAATAAGGGTTTACATAAACAATGTACTTGAAATAGTATGTATAAATATGTGACAATAAAATAATACAAATAACGAAATATTTTACTGCCTCAGAGAAACGTTGTTTAGAGAAGGTTTAAAAGAACCATGTTATCGAAAAGAATCGAACATTATAATGATTCTTATACACGCTAACATTTTGACTTCTAATAATTTGAAAATCATAAGTTTTCACCCTATACATATAAATATAATTTCACGTATGCATACATGTCATAAAATCTGTGTACTTTTATGCTATAATATACAAAATTAAGTATTATTTACCTATAATGATAGTTCATAGATTTACCAGTCCAAACTGTACTAAAAAAAGCTATTTTTTAAAGGCTTTCTAATGTTCAAATATTTTAATAATTTTACATCTATTTAACAAGTATATAGGGCAGTTGTGAAAATAGTCGGTGCATCCATATGTATTTCTACTTTATATAAGAAATATATTACCAAGGAGAATTTTATAAATAACTCTATGTCTATAAAATGCTTTTTAAATGAGGTATGAACCAAAATCTCAAATATTGTATACTAGTGGCCATGGTTACCCAAAAACACAAACATAGTAAGCTGGTCGTAAACTTTCATTCGTCAATACGTGTTGGCATGTTGATATGGAACAATTGGCTTAAAACACAGTTCTCCCGTCTTTTAAACAAACATACCTACATGTCAATTCAAAGTATTAGTTTGTGTGGGCGAACTCCAACACAATTATTTACCTTCCACAATAGTCAGGAGTATGTACATTGGTTAAAAAGATGTTACTCTAAAGGATTGCTATTACAGACAAAAATATGCCTCACGTTTGGAACAAATAAAATATAGCAGTACCATCTATCAGATGAATAAAACAATCAAGTTTATGGATAAATATATTAAAAATTAATTATTTTGTTTCAATAAATAAGGGAGAAATATACATATTAGGAGTATTAGCTCCAGATTAGAATAAAAACTAATGTTGGCATTAAACAATATGAACCAGTTATAGACTCAAGATTTTTTAGTCACATGGTGACAACTCGAAATATACTGAGGGATATTTGACTTACTATTAATATTTATCTAATAATATAAATATTTGGAACATATCAGATGGGTGCGAAGCGTACATTTTAAAATTACAACTTTATCAATAACTGTATAGAAGTCTTATACAGTAGTATTGTATTTGTATGGATGGGTGAGAGGGTAATACTAATCTACTTGTATGGTGGAAGAAAGGGTCGACAACACTGTAGGTAAGAGACATCTTCACGGGTATGTATGGATGGGTGAGAGGGTAATCACTAATCTATTTGTATGGTGGGAGAAAGGGTCAACAACACTGTACGTAAGACATCTTCACATATATGTATGGATGGGTGAGAAGGTAATCACTAATCTATTTGTATGGTGGGAGAAAGGGTCGACAATACTGTAGGTAAGAGACATCTTCACGTGTATGTATGGATGGATGAGAGGGTAATCACTAATCTATTTGTATGGTGGGAAAAAGGATCGACAACATTGTAGGTAAGAGACATCTTCACGTGTATGTATGGATGGGTGAGAGGGATATTACTAATCTATTTGTATGGTGGGAGAAAGGGTCGAAAACACTGTAGGTAAGAGACATCTTCAAGTGTATGTATGGATGGGTGAGAGGGTTATTACCACTGTGTGCATATGGGTGGATGGGAGGGTTATCACTACTGTATTTGCATAAGTAGATGGATCATCAACACTAAAGGTGTGTGGTTGTGTGGAAGGGTAATCATCACTGGCTATGTATTGTGGGTGGGAAGGACATCATACATTCACTCGATGCTTCACAAACTTACCTTATAACTAACTGTGACCGGTAATTTGGTGATCTAAGAATACTTTGAGATTTTTGTGCAAGGAAAACATGCTGTATCAAGATTAAAATGACGATTTGAATATGCTGTATATGAATCTAAATATGTAAAGAAAATAAAAAAACAATTATTAGTAGATATTTTATATTAGAGTATTTATTTTAACTAATTGTTCAATAAAAATATACAATATTCTTTTATCACCCCACAAAAGATTTTCCCACCAATAATTGTAGACTTTGTATATTATAACATTTGTATATTATTGTGTTTTTACAACATTTGTTATTATTGTATTATATTATATATTAGTATATTTGTTTGTATTAGTAACATATATATTAGTAACATTTGTAGGATTATTGTGTTGTTACAGAAGCTGACGATATACTAAAATATGGGTAGAGATCCTCTTCCCAGCCTATTCCTGACATCTGACTAACTAACTGTTTTTAACTAGCTTTCTTTATACTATTTTTCTTTTAAAACATGGAAGAATTGAGTAAAAAAGCTCTTCTGGCATAGACAAGAAAAATAAATATCTAAATCAATTAAAACTAATAAAGAAGGGGTGTTATATGAATAAATGTATTAGATTAACGTTTATGACTGTAGTCTGCATACGTTTTATATAAGTTTTTAGGCAGAATACATGCCAAGGAAAAACCAAACACCGTATATCATTTACCGATATATAACCAAACTATATGTAAGTAATAATACATGAAAATATACACATACTGATATAAGTTTGAATAACTTTAATACTTTCGCTCCAAAACTAATTTACATTATTCCAAAACTGTATGCGTTATAAACTTCCGAACCTCCACACTACTTGTACTAATATAATTAATGAAATTTTAATAGTAATAATTGTATGGAAAGAAGGCTTATTCAATATGTATATATATCACTGAAAACACTCACATCCTCTCTGTGATATTAATTCCTTATAGATTTTCCTTCAAATGTGGAAATGTGGATATAAATAACAAATGAGTGAATTAAAAATTTAGCATTCTAATAAATGATTATTATAGCAATCAAATAAAGTCCTAATACTCATACAATTAAAGCTAATCAGTTCCTCAGATTGAAAAATATAAAAATGAAAAGCGAAGATATTAGCCTTGTCTGGCAAAGTAGTGGCTGAAAGCTCGATCACAAAAGAATCTTCTCGATGGAAGAAATTCTCCATTTTCACCGAGATTATTAAATTTCTACCTATCTCTCAATGTTTTTTTACTATTATCGAGCCAAACTATACCCAGGTAAACATAAACATCATAACCTATTCCCTAATTGGCAAGAGGAAAATCAAAACCTGGGGAGTATACAAATATATACATGTTTAACTTGTGTTTAATCATAAATGTTTACAGTGAAATCAGAAAACAAGTTGTAAAAACATAATAGTTTTTGTTTTTATAGATCCTTTATAAAAACGTTAACACACGTGTTTGGGTTGATGGGAGGGCCATTACAAGTGTACGTGTATGGCCAATTCAATGGGTGGGTTGGCCAATTCACCAAACGTCATCAACACTGTAGACGTAATATAGGCTAAACTTGGCCACTGTAGTGCATGGTATACGAGAGGGTCATCGACACTTTAAGAATGTAAGATATATATGGGTGTGTGGGAGGGTTATCATCACTGTATGTGTAGGGGTGATTGGGAAGGTATGTTTATGTTGGGTGAGAGGATCATCAACATATTACATGTATGGGGTGAGTGGGAGGGACATCTTCCATTCATTGATGCAGCACAAATTTACTTCATAACTTTGATCAGTGACTTGGTAAACAATAATAGACAGGGTGGGTGGGTGGGTGAGTACCACTGTGCGTGTATGTGTGGGGGATGGACCAATGCTAATTTACGTATTTGTCATCAAGTCCAACGTAAGGTGATTATGTTAAAAGTATGTTCGGTGGGTGAGAGACTACCCTAAAATAACCATTCAGACATAGCATGCGTTTGTTTTGAATATTATATTTTTTAAACAAAAATAAAAATTACACGTTATATACCAAAAATAAAAAATTGCAGTATCGTGTGGAACATTCACAACAACACACAGAATAGACTCAAATGAAAGAAGTTTTAGTGCATCGGTTAGTAATGTTTGAAATACTGATTTATATTAATACCTATTATATTACTGGTTAGAGTTTTGCAGCATATCATCTTATTTTCCAAAATAATGATAATAATTCAAGATACTGATCTGCTCTTAATAACGATATTTCTAAATATATATAAAAAAATAAAACAAAAATGATATTTAGTAAAACTTTAAGGTCATAATTGAGTGATATATTCATGAGGTATATTCATCAATAAAATAGAATAGTTATACATTTATTTACATAGTGTTAGTTAACTCCAAGAGGTACTTTTTTATTTATTTTTACGATTTGGAGGCCCAAACTTCAAACCTGGTAATGGCCCCTAAGAAAAAAAGCCTTATTGTGCGCCCTTCCTTAAAGGACTTCAAACCTCATCCAATCCAAGGTCCTTTGAGAACCTTGAGATTGCCTTGATGAGGTTTTCTTGTCCTACAACTTGGCCACGTTCTAAATTGCCGTCCAAAGGGAGTGTCCGCTTCATAGCTAGGTCCGGTCAGTGAAAGAGGATGTGCCGTCCATACTCCTCCTCCTCCCCACATATCCTACACAAGAGAATGAAATGAAATTAAATGAAAAATGGTTTTATTGAAGGCGAAGTTAGGACTATAGAGTACTCTCTACCACTTAACCTCAACCCATATTGTACGTTCATATAACTGGACACTGGAAACGCCCAGTGTCCAGTTATATGAACGAACAATCAAGTTCTGATCTTGCAAGAGAAAGAGCTTCAGTCGTGATGGAGTTTGACGGCCCCATCAGGACTTTCTTGGCTCTATATATATATATAATATATATATATATATATATATATATATATATATATATATATATATATATATATATATAGAGAGAGAGGATAGCGTTTCCTCCCAGTTATCCTGGAATTTGCCGGTGACCCATGTAGAGGCAACCCTCTTGGCGAGGCTGTAAGCAACCCCGCATGCCGGCTCTGGGCCAACAAGACGTTCCTCAGTGCCTTTCCTGGAACAGTGGTCTGCCGTCTCGTTTCCCAATACCCCGGTTTGAAACGAGAAGTACTGTTTTGTCATTCCGTCATATATGTAACAAACACATCGTAGGTTTAGACTATTTCCTTTTACATGTAATACAACTACTTTTATGAATTTCTCTTTGTTCATTGTTACCTATCTCTCTGTCTTACCTACGTACTAATCCTATTGTAACATATGGTTATTTGTCTTGGCCATATACATCGACCTATTTAAAATTTTAGTTCTACTTGTTCATAATATCAGTTGACCACATTGAATGGCATATTAATTATTATTATTGTTCCTTTTAAATAGTTTAAAGTTAATAAATATTATTTAGGCCGATTGGATATTAATGCACTAACATACATCTATTGATTACGAAAAACCACATTTTCACTCTATGAAATATCTAATACACTTTAATAAATTGTTTGAATATATTGAACTTCCAAAGAAAATGTAATGTTTTACGTGAACTAGAGCTCAATATGCAATGGAGAGTAGGGCAGTTATTGACTCAGAACAGGGATACCCTTTATGAATTGTTTAGAAAGTACCTTTTTGTCTTCTTCTCGTAGTATGAGCTCCTTAAGTACATAATAATGAATATCAATTCAATTCAAATGCAAGGATATTATGAAAACACATTTTAAAGAAAAGTCATAACGTTTAAAAAAAATTAAAGTATTTTCTTCATTATGATTTCAATCATTATTTGGAATAGTCTGTACTTGGAACATTATATTAACCTAAACTTTTACTCACACTGTAAAAGTTTGGACGATAATTTATTTGATACAACTTGGGTCTGATGGGAGAAACCAAGCTTGATTAGTTTTTTTTTTATTTTTTATTTTTTTTTTTTTTATTGTTATACTAAATTAAAACATAATTTAAATTAATAAACGCAACTAAAAATTACTATACCACCCATTTTTCATATTTATTCACATATTTATAGTAATATAATACTTTCAGACTAACTTGGTAGTCACCCTATAAATTACAGAGCGTTTGTTCTAGTATATAAATAATTACCGATGTTATAAAGTCAATTCAATTTCAATAAACTGTTAGTTCTGTCTGCAGTATTTCTCTTAACTAAGCAAACGCTGCCTTGAAAACATATCCATGAGCTTTTTTCACAAGTCTTAATCTTTTCCAAGCATTCCTTAGTAAAATTGTGTTAGGTTTTACTAAAGAAAATCCTATTTCATTAACTTTTGGTGAAATTGCCACTGTATTTACTGCTCCTAAAAATTAGAGATGCAACATACACCTCTATTCTTATTTCATATTTTATTATGCGTATTACAAACTACCCAATACTACCAACATTCATAATTAGGGTTAAAAATTCCCTAAATCTAGCCTTATTTTAAATAAAGACCAACAGATTCATGATGGACTGTATTATGAAACTTTGTTTACAGGTGACTGGCTCATGCAGCAAGCAACCATTCTACAACGGTGTTCATAAGAGAAGAATCAGCAGCATTGGAGAAGAAAGTGACACATAATCAAGTTCAGAATAAAAATGAAGCGTCAGAATAAAAAATCATTGTCGTAGGAATATAATTGTTTATCATCACTAATAAAACCAATGTTAAATTTGTTTAAGGAGGTCGATCTCTCTTTTAACCTTATACTATTGACCTGTAAAACTTATTTAGATAGTGTACGGAGAAGTGCCAGTACAATGCAAGGTGAATTCGTAGTTCAGTTTAGGAATAATGGCAGCATTATTCAAAGGAGTCCAAAATTTGTTTAGTTTTGTACAAGCCTCTAAGCTATTCAACTTCATAATAGAAGGACTGGTTTGTGTTTTAAGGTCAATATTAACAACAGTTTATCGTTATCGTTCATCATACTCAGAAAGTTTCCTCGGTGTATATGAGGTGATATGCTGAACTTTGAGGGGACTTATTTTGCATAGTCTCCAATATTTGATATTTTATCCCAGCATTATGTTCAAAGATATTTTTTTTTTACCCTTGGAAGAAATTCCAACTAAAGTCATTGGCTCCAAAATGTGCCTTTAAACTCTTCACACATTAGTTGTAGTCAGTAAGAATTATACAACCCTGCAACTTTCCGAACTTTGAGTAGAACTTTAATCAAAGAAACAGATATTTAATTTTCGAGAAATGTTCTTTTTAAAACCTCCAAAAATGTGTGAGGTAGAACATCTAATTTCACAAAAATACAACTTCTTGGTTTTTGCTAACACTTAGGCTGTGCGTTGAGTATGAATAACTGTAGAGGCAGGTTTGTAGGCTTTTATAAGCTTAACATATAATTAATTTATTAAAACGTGTATATGTTTTAAACATTCAATGCTTTTTAATAGCATTGAATGTTTAATGATATTATAAAATCCTCACAAACATTGAATTTTTACTAAAATATCTTGCCCATTGAAAAATAAAATCTGTATTCAATAGATTAATAATGTCAGTTTTCCTGCTCGTATAGAAGGGTTTGACGGACATTTACTGTAATACTTCTCCCCAGACCTAAAATGGCTTCCGTGACATACACCCTCTCACCCTCAGTATAATCCGATAAAGGAGGGACATAACCTCGTTATAACCCTTGTTCCCTCTTGGACACAATTCGTCATCATTATACCTTCTGGATTTTAAAATACCTACATTTTGTTTGATTGAAAAAATTGAAACTCCTTAATCAAGCAATAATTTGTTATTATTTTTAATAGTATCGTAATGGCAGCCTTTTTTAAATTAAATATCCAAGAAAAAACTTAGTTTACCAAAACTTAACATACAGTAAAGGTTCAAAATAATGTTTCCATTATAAATATTATTTTTTAATAATTCTATTAAGAAATAACTACTTAATGGAAGTGTGGATCACACACGAACACTTTTAGTGTACAATTTGCCAGTATTCGAACTGTAAAATAATTAAATGAAAATCTATTTCCTATGGTATGAACTTAATTATTTAAGCACTAATTAATTATCAATAATTGATCAACTATACATGATACAGTGAGAGATAAATGTTTAACTATCCAAAATCTTAACTTTGGATAGTTTAATTTGATCACCCTATATTTTGGTTACAAGGTATTAGTACGTTGACAAGAGGTACCATACATTTATAAACATCATTATTATCATCCGAAGAAAAATTAATAATCAATTGTTAGGCTTAATTACATTTAACTTGTCATCACCTACTTGCTATCTTATGTAAATATTGTAATTTTGTTATTCCCTATAACACTGGACACTGTTATACTATTATTACTGTTACTGTTATACTGTTATAATATAATGTTTCTATTACTCAGTCTTTATATCAGGTGAAGAGTTGACACTCATAATTCAACAAGAACTTCCAACAATTTTGTATTTTTAAAATAAGATTATTAGTCTTTTGTCCTGTTATTTACGACAGGTAAAAAGGTAGGTTGTAAGGGTGAACCAAGTCTTGTGCTGGGACTCACATACCCCTCTCGTGGTAATTGAGCAGAACCCCTAAATGACCCCAAACGTACTCAGACCAGAACAATTCATTGTACCACATTGCTTACTTAAGTTCTCGTATTTACAAGTCACTAAATGTTCTGTTATTATATTGAAGCCTGTTATTTCATAAGGGATCTAAACATTGTTTTAAAGCTTGAATATAACTGACATAATGTTTATAATGTATGTTATTTTCTTAGCCTGCGTTATTTTACTGATAAAAATACGATTTAAAAAGGAAATTATATTTGCTATCAGTGAAACATATGAGCATTTTTAAACTAGCATTGATAACGTTTAATATTTAATGCCCAAAAAGCTAAAATATTTTAATACAGTTTCATAGCATTAACTTTGTTTCAATGAACATTGTAATATAGCCCCTTCTGACTATCTACTATACATTACTCCTTAAATCTCAAAGCAACATATAATAAAACTTCTTATTGCCTAATTCTCCGTCATAAATAAAACACATAGTAAATAAAATTAGACAAATATACATTGCACCGTATTGGTCTGTTTTATAGTACTAATTATTCTTCAGTATTCCAAGTATTAAATATCCTAATAACAATAACTATTTTTATATTCTCAAGTGTAGGTTGAAAATTAAAACATTTAACAAAAAAAGAACCTAAAAAAATGATACTCAATCAAGACACATCTCTAGTCACGATTAGTTTATTTTTACGTTTAAGAAGGCCATTATGAAAAACTATAATAATTAGATTATCTGCATAACTATTTTATTTAGATCAGTAGGATTCATAACTAAAACCATAACATATTCTCATTTTGTCTGCTTTACATGCTGTTAGGATAATCTTAGTGGAGTGCCACAATGAGAAAGCAGTCTGTGGTTTGAATGATCCTCTAACAGCTGCTAATGGAAGCTCATGTTGAACATGTAATTACTTAAAAAAATTCCTGTTTGGTTTTCGTGTGCATTATATTATTTTTTAGTGAAATATGTGAGTACGGGTAAGTGATAATCACTAGTATGACAATGTATTGTTTATTAACAACTAGTTCTTCCGGTGTCAACCGCATGAAAGGACTATTTACAATATATACAGTTCCAGACGTTTAAGAATTAAGCTTACGAAATAGAATGTATTGTTTGTTGTTTGAACGTTGTCTATTAGCATTGGATTGTTCATGATATGTAGATAATATTTGGAGGTGTCCAATTCATTGGACTATTTGGGAAGCATTGTAAATCTCCAAATATTATCTACATATCATAAATGTATTGTTTATTAGAGTTTTTATCAGCTCATATTAGCGTAAACAACAACTTGTTCATTGCTGAATATTTTTGCCTTTTAATCCTTATGACCTTCATGAAGCTCACGAAGTACTGTATATTCATATTAATAGACTATTATTATGTTAAATATACACAGTATATTACTTATTAAAGGTAATTAGACCTAATTTCAGTACTTAACTAACTTAAATACATTTATGTTTTGCATATTATTTAAAGCTGTAATAATTCGTTATTCGAAAATAGCCCAACAATAAGCATTGTAGTGTAATTAATACGTTTAAAAATAGTGCGTTCAAGGTTTTAGATAAAAATTTATATAGATTTAATAAGGGATGATAAATGACATTACGAAATAGGCCACTAAGGTAAAAGCAATTCTTGAAGTTTAGGTATACTGGTAGGCAGTTCAAGTAATGGTCACTCAATATGCTCAGCACGTGTTGATTAGGCAATTCTGTTTTTACGACATATGAGGCTAGAGAATGGAATTCAATAAAGACGTGTGCCCTACTGTGTCATAGAATTACATATCTACTATAAAAACCTTATCTGATACCGTTAAATCTCCAACCTTAACTGAAACGTATGGTCTCAAAAAAACCCATATTATAAAATGGTGTAAAATTAATAAATGTTAATCAAATTATTTTAAAACCATGTTGTTTTACTTAGTAGAATATAAAGCAGAAAATACATATAATATTAAATGTTTAACTATTATTGATATTTTTTAACTTAAATATACAAAAATCTTAACAATTCATGCAAATAAAATCCAAGGATTTAATAAATTACCATAATTAAATTAAAATACTGAGTTTTTATAGTTCTTGAAACAAATTAATACACATTACGTAAAAGTAAATAAAAAAATACAAGGGTGTTTTTCAAGGGAAAATAGTTCATAAAGAACAGATTTATAAATATTATACTTACTTTAAGATATTATTAAAATTGAATTACGTTTAGGAGCAGTCAGACCATAGTATAGATGCCTAGTAATGAGCTTTAAAAACTAGTTTAGTACACTTTTGGCACTCAATGCTCACTTTTTTCACTATCCTTTGGTACAAACCAACGTATTTGACGTTTCCCAGAGATGTCACTGTCATATTCTGTAAATTGGTCGGTAGCGTAGTTGGTTTAATCCCAGCTTCATGTGCTAAAGGTTCTCAGTTCGATCCCAATCAGAGTCAATACATTTTGAGAAGGATCAGCTGATAATCACCGGCTGTTCATTTGTCATTGGGCTATTAATTAATGACACTTTCTAAGGAATAGTCCTTAGTTTGTAACAATGACTAAATTCGCTCATCTATACTAATCACACTAATTCGAAATCCTTATTCGCCCTTATCTTGACGATCGGCGTCTTATGAATAAAAAAAAATAAATAAATAAAAAATAAATAAATAAAAAATCAGAGTACACATTTATACTATCTGCTTCACTTACTAGCACTTACATTGCCATCTAATACTATGTCATTAATATAACTGTGTTTTTGATAAATACTCATTATGAAAATATAAAAAGGTGTTTTAACTAGTATCGTGGGGTTTTTTGGAACGCGAAATGTCCTATTGCGGAAAAACTGTCCTTTGTAAAATAGTTTCAAGAAGCAAGTTTTAACTGTCCAACGGAGCTAGGATACCAGAAAGAGACTGAAATAAATATCTTTCATTTCGCTCTCTAAATTTCAAACTAAATATATTTTACTATACGTTAATAAAAATTCTCACAGATTAGTAAAACGTACATGTGCGAAAATTTCAAAGACCCCCCCATATCAGTAATGGGTTGAAATACTTCTCAAGAGTTTGTCTGTCATAATACGAATGTGTACCACGTGACAAATTCCAATTATAGAGTTTATAACCAACTAACTAAACAGTGATTGATTTCATCACTTATATTGTTGTATTGCTGTTGTATTATGATAGTTGTAACACGTTTGTTAATTATCATTAATATAGGGCAATAAATAAACTCAATGGTTTAAGTCACCAGTATTTTTTCAGTATATACTTCTTTGTTATATATACAGGATGTCCCAGAATTAAAGTGCTAAACGTTGGGCAATTGTCATATAAGTCCAAAAAAAGAGAAAAACCAAGATTAATCTTTTCCCAAAAACACTTTGTTTACCAAATATCCGTCATTATGTTTTTTCGTGAAATAATTGTTATCTCCAAGTTGACCTAACCGATCTTTATGAAACTCGATATCAAAGACCTATTCTAGAAAAATAATCAACTAAATTCAATTTTTTGTTTCAAAAGTGGTGGCCATTTTAAATATATGAACGAAATTTGCGGGAAAACTGCAAAAAATAAACATATTGCTTAGACAAAATTATTTTTAACAATGTAACTATCAATCTGTCAGTATCGAAACAATAATAATCAAACGGAAAATAATCGAAATGTATTGACATTTATGTTGAGTAACAGCTAAAATGCCGTTTGTTTTTTGATTTTTTGCTGCCTTTAAACACAAAAGTCAATTTGAATCTTTTATTTTTCGTCTGATTATTATTGTTTTGATACTGACAGATTGGTAATAAAATTATCTAAAAATCTTTATTCTTAGCAACATTTTTATTTTTTTGCCGTTATCTTAACGTGCATAGTGAGATTCATACAGATCAGTTAAGTCAATGTGTAGATAAAAATTATTTTTTGAAATAAACTAAATGGTGGATGTCTGAATAAAATGTGTTTTCTGGGTCAACGTATTCTTGATTTTGTCATTATTTTGACCTATATGACTATTTCCCAATTTTTGGCCCCTTACTTCTGGGACACCGCATACTTCTGTTTTATATATATTATATAAAATTAAATTAATGCTCAATTTTACTGAGAGAACAAAGTATCAAATATAGTAATATCAGTAAAATACTTTTGTAAGAATTTAAATGTAAATTTGCATTAAAATACAAACTAACACACTGTGCATGGAAAGTGCTAAAGTTATTTTTCTTAAAATCGTTAATGATTAGCCTCTGGATGTGAATAACTAATGTACTTTATTATTACCTTAGTTTACCATCCAAAAGGTAATATTCAACCTAAATATTACGACTTTTTTGGGTGCGAAACGAAGGTAATATTAAACCCTATTAGTGTTTTATCTGCACCCGTATAGTTCAGACCCCATTCGGGATTCGGCTCTTTAATCTCATTCAGACAAAATACATTTATACCAAAACTATGATAAGTCTACAAATATTGTCCTTGCAAATAAATTTTATTACTATTTGATAATTATATTCAGTAAAATCTTAAAAAATAATTTTTTATTGCATTATAATTACGACACAAACATTACTTTAAATTAATAACATAATTATTTCTTAAAACAAACAAATGTAATACAAAAATTGTATTCATAAATCTAATATAACTTTATGGCAGTAGTCGTAAAGTTACAAACAGTTTTAAGCTAAACTTTGTGAGGATACAAATAACGCCTTTTTTCCGTACGATTAAAACTTTAGTAGATATATGTTTATAGTTTTATTTATAATTTATTGGTATATTTTTCAAATGATTCAACAACCTAATAGCAACATGTATGTTTTTTCAATTATTAAAAACAAAGAATATATTTATAATTATCCCTATATTATTGAGGTCAGTCCAGATTGCACTATATCTATAAGGCAAAAGATATTTATAAGGCCATACAAATAAGATATAAAACATGTAAAACATTCTATAAAAATGTTTAATGTTTTGTTCTTTAGTTTTCCATTATTCTTTTGTTCATCATCATAATTGAGAAATTTTATGATATATTCAATTACTGTTTATTTTACTGTAATTGGACTCGTTAATTGACCTCTAGCGTTTGTTATTTATGTATTCAATTAATATCAACATATGTAATATTTTCAAAATTATATTTTTAACAAACTTTTTTTATGATACCTAGCAATTATCATTTCATTAAATTACCTTAGGAAACAGTTGTTAACTTAATTGTTGCATATAAAGTGATTTCATCATACTAATTTATGATATTCTCTGTTAAATCATAAATTAGTATTTGATTGTTCAGGTATCCGCACCATCTGCATTTAAATTGCTTTCCCGCTCCACTTCCTGTCACTTACGATTCCAGTGAACTGCTGCTATTTTCTCGAACCTTTGAAACAAGTTTCTTACAATATTCTGTTTTACAACATCCGTGAACAAGCCTTATAAATTGTTAACCAACTTTGATCATTGTTTCAAATATTTTTTTAATTGATTTAAATGCGTTAAATTTTAAAAATATATTGTAATAGTAAAAATATGGTATCTATTTTGCTACTTAGGTGAATAAGTTTTAAGAAGTGTTCATAAAAAAATTATGCTTAATTATAGCAATAAATGATAATTAGTTAAAGAATCTAACAAACATATTACAGCAATGTAGTGATCTTAGCTGTATATTTCACGTTTTTAATCGCCTATAGCAAAAGAGTTTTCTCTCCGAACTTATATATTTTGTTGGCTATGTTCCAAGATGTATGCTTTTTGAAGCTTACACTATCCAGGCTGTACAGCAAATTACTGTATAAAAAATAATTTAAAACAATTTGTCTTTTTAAATGCTCCTTTTATTTACGTTTGAATCCTCTTCAAGTTGTTGACAATTAAACATTTGGACGTGCTTAAATAAATAAGTTAAGATTTATTTAAAGTATTATTGCTTAACTACTATTAGAAAAGTTATTTCTTTAAAATGAATCGAACAAGGACAAAATAAAAGTAACGACAAATGATTTTGTTTTCGTATAAATCATCCCCATTGTGTCAAATCATCAGCCACAGTGGAGAGTGGGTTATTATTAGATTACAGGAAAATGGTTGGCGAGGCGTTGCCTGAAGCGTCTGTGACGTTGTTAAATAATGACAATGTCTCATTCCAGGATGTCTTCGTCAACGTTATAACTTCCTTCAGAGTCGTGCTTTGCGAGCAAAATGTCCATGAGCTGTGTTTAAGGTCAAGTAAAATAAATTATTTTCAGTTTATTAAAGTAAGCAAACGTGATACACTGTAATGTTGTACAATTAAATATGAACAAAACAATTACTTGTTGAGGCTTTTCTATAGTAAAATATTTTTATAAAAACAACAAAAACTAAAATATAAATATAAAGCGAATATTGTAAGAGTACATTAACCTTCTTAATTTTACAATAACTCTATAAAAATGTTATAAAAATTAGTGAAACAAATGTTTCTATAAATTACAATAAATAATAAAAACAGTTAAACAATATTTTAATCATTAATAATAATATTTGTTATAGAATTCCAAAACAAGACTTAAATATTTTCTTCTTAAAGATCTAAATTATTTATGAATATTAGGATCTGCTTACACATAATCAAACGCATGTTTGGATAAATGAACATATCCAATAAAGCTAAATTAAGCCATTTTACAAGATATTTTTACCATCATTGCTTCTTTAATCGTAAAATTGTAGTACATTTAACTATATCATAAATTTTCATTTTTATTACTATATATTTTAATTACCAACTTCTAAATAGGGAAACTAATCACGTAGTTGCTGAATCCTTAAATTCCATGTCTTAAATATATATATAAGTACTGTAAGTTCAAGAAAATCTATATATTTTTTCTTTAATTAATTCAATAATCTTCAATAACCTTTAATAAAAAATCAGTAAGTATCTAAGTTTCGTAAGGGATGAAAGTTATCTGACAATCTAAGGCTTACTATGTTATTACATACCAAATGTATAGAATTAGGCATTTATCCAAAGTATTAACGATAGGCATACAAACTATGATTTAAAAAAAAACTTGTTATACTACTTAATTATAATTCTGTTATAGTGTATATAATTCATACCTTTTATAGATATACAAGAATAGAAGTGATTGAAACACACATTTTTATTCGAATTAAATTCATCTCTTTTATATTTTGATCGCAAAGACTCCTACATTCTAACTCTGCTGCAAGCGTGACATACCTGTTTTAATAGATGAAGTCCCATTGGTATAATTCATTATACCTTTCGATTAAAGTAAGCCCCTTTTGGTAACACATAACAACCCTAATGCAGATGAATATGAAAGTGAACTCCCAGCATCCCTTGACACCTTATTGTTACTTCCCTTCTTCGTCGACGCATCAATTCCAGTCCTGAAAGCCTGATGAACAAATTGACATATGGTTAATGATACTTGTATATGAAGCTATAAACACAGACGTATTTTAAGAATAATGGTAAAATTAGTGTATGATTAAAAATAACTAGATCAGCTGAATTTATACATATACAGTATATACTTTTTCTGAAAAAAAACCAGTTATGTACATATTAAATATTTGTTTTAACTAGATAAATATATTTGTATAGCTCCCCCACTTAAAATGTTTTAAAATATGTCGGCTATAAAATAAAAAAAGATCAGACTGATATATACTTAGGCTTATACCTGAGTACAGGAACATCAAAGTTGTACAAATTAACATTAGTGTTATAGGAAGGTCCGAATCTCCTAAAACTTCATGATTGTTGTAAATATAGTATTTTTGCTAGTTTTAAACAATAGTAAAATGGTTATTGTAATATTAAATAAAAAATCACAAAAGTCTTCATTTATCAATTAAGCATAACTATATAAAATGAAACGTAATACTGGCTATCATATATGCATATTAATGTTTATAAATGATATTAAGAATATCAAAGAAAATTAAATTCTTCAAGAGTATTAAAAAAGAACTAATAGTCTCTTAAATAACATAAATTGCAATGATTGAAAGCTATTATACTTATTAAATATACATAGCCTTTGTTTGCTGTATAATTTAGTCTGAAAACGTTCTATTTCCGCATAATGATGATTGTATAATGTAATATCTTTTACTATTTACTGTTTGTAACGGACGGACAAAGTATATAGGAATCATTATTTTTCAATTTCATTTCACTCAATGCATATCAAAGTCATGGTCTCAGAGATAATTCATTAACTAGGTCGTTTCGTTTGAGTAGAATTGTGTAATCTTTTGATTAGCATTTTTTTGTTTAGTGACCAAATGGTGCCAAGGTAGAGTATTGCATAAACATTTATATGTGAAACTATATTTAACCCTTAACTACTATCCTGGGGTCATTTTGACCCCAGAGTGTAATTATTTCTATTTTATATCTTTTGTACTTGTAGGATTTTGCTCTCACTTTATATAATCTCTTTTCAGCTTTTGAAACACTCGGTCCATGTGGTAGTTTGTTGTTCGGTCACTCCATATCTGCCTGGGAAGCTTCTGGGGTCACTAGTGAACCAACGGTAGTAGTTACGTTAGACTTTTCTTTTTTTTGAAATTCCAACTTGATAAAGCACCCAAAAGGAGAAGACGTGTACTATAAACAAGAGGAGATTACAGGAAACATTCAACTGTGTGGGTTAGTTTCAAAAAGATTGTGTGCATAATCCATAACAAAGTGAGTACTAAATGTGAAAGAGTGCTAATAAGGGCAATTGGACAAGAAGAAGTCACCAACTTTAGAAGAAGTATTTTTTTACTGTAGCAGTTATGTGGTCAAATCCTATAATTTTTTATAGTATAGGTATAGTTGTACAATAAAATATATAGTTTTTATTTTTATACTTTTATTAAGGGTAAAAAATTACTATTTTGTAAAATGTGTTTTTTGAGAAACAAAATTTGCAACATTAAAGAAAATTTAAAATAAAAACTCTTGTATGTATAAAATAATATCCATAAATGGTTCTATTTACAAAAAAATAAGTTAGAGAAAGGGTTATTTTCATTTAAGTTATTAAATTTTTATTTTTGAAATCGTTAATGTTTGTGTGGTTTTTTTTTTTTTTATTGGGGTCGGTTTTTACCTCCCAATAGCACTTAAGTTAGTCAAAATAAGCGTAGTAGTTATTTTGAAAAAGTTTTTAAAATATAATTTATAAAACAGAAACGCAGTTTAAATGACATGAAATATGACTAAAATAAATGAACTTTACATTGTAAAACTTTAATCTAATAAATAACAATATTGTACTTTATCTATATGAGATTAACTCAAGCAGGAAAAATCTACTTTACCTACATTAGACTATAAACATACAAATAGAATACTATAAATGTACAGGTTGATAGGTAACATAAAAAACTTAGATGAGGTTACAAAAAGTATGCTATTAATAGGGTTACTCTTACATATTAAATAAGTTTACATTTTCAGTACTTAAAGGAAAAAAAAATAGGAATAATCTAACATTTCATAAATACCCTATCAATCCTTAAGGCAATTAGTATGTATACTTGCAATATTTATGTATGCCAGACAATATTAAATATTACTAACTGTGAATATTTTGTTAAAATTTTAATTGGTAACATTACGTGTCGTAATGATCAATTAACATACAAGATATGCATTTGGTTTGAAGTGCAATTCTGCAAACAAATGACTTAATATTATATATCAATAAAGGAAATGTCACTTATTTTATTTTCTCAATAACTTTGAATTAACATAAAAATATAAATTGACAAACCAACTAAAATTAAAATTATTCGTTTCATAAATAGGAAGGTACTTTCATTTGTAAATAGTAACTATAATAGGACCTAATTTTTGTTACGAAATAGTAAAAGAGCCTCCAGTTATTGAGTTCGTGTGGGAAGCGAAAGCTAGAGACCTCCGTAACTGACTGTAGTCACGCTTGATCTAGAGCACAAGGTTTCAACTGTAAGTGTAGGTTTGGTTAATGTATTTTAAATACCCAAACCTTCGTGGGTTTAAAAAAACAATCACAACATTGCAACAGTTATAAAATACATGTCTTGCTCAATTGTTAACAATTAACGTATCCTGGATTAAGCTAATTTTTTCAACTTTTTATTTTACTCCCAACATAACCTGTATCAAATCCAGAAAAATCGTAAAAAGTACATACTTATAGAATAATATGTGATTGTCAGAGTAAATTACAAAACATACGTATGTAATGACTAAACATAAAAGACCAAAAACAATATATTACAAATTAATCATTTAGTAGTACAAAAAGATTGATAAAAAATATCAATATTCAACATTATTTTTACTAAAATTATTGTAAAAACACAAGTACTTCAAAAATTTTATACTTACGTGTAAAATAATAATTTGCTAGGTACAAGTATGTGAAGGTAGGAGTAACAGAATTTTTTTAAAGAAGTAAACATTTTTTAATAGAGAAGTTAAGAAAAGTTACAATAGAATTGGAAGGTACAGTGAGGATGGAGGCCTTTTTTATATAAGTAATTCTTAAGCACAATTCACCTCTTCCGTTTTTTTGCCATCTGTTTCTTATTTATAAAATATCCTTTAACTATCATAAACAAAGTGTCAATTTATGATCTTAAAATATTCAAGTTAAATAATGACAAAATGAAACAGTTATTTTAGTAATAAAGCACATTAGTTAAAAAAATCATTCATTTTTGTAAGTTTAGAAAACAAATTTTGACCAACATTTTATCAATGGTCACTTTATTTGTTTTGTGCAATTTGTACTGATATGGATTGAATCATAAAACAAATAACTATTTCAGTCTTATAAACATAGATATTCCGCTTCGATAAATTAAAGACGGAGGACACAATCTCAGTCTGAGGCGACTTTGATTCTCTTGAGGATTAAATGTAGACAAAACACAGATATCTCAGGTCACATCTTTATAACTTATATGGATTTTCTTCGTCTTATTTGACTTAATAAATGCTAAAACAAAGTTTGATATTGTGACATATTATTTTATTATTTAAAGTTATTTGACATACGTAAATAATCACAAAACTGGATTCATTGCATAATTTAATTCATAATTTATGAGCAATATCAATTTTATCTATCTCAAAAGTGCTATGAAAACTACCTATAGTGCCATAGTAGTCCGATCATTTAGTTTTGAACAATGCGCCCTTCTAATCTTTATCAATATACTCGTACATTAGTTTAATGCAACGAAACTAATATAAAGTTTTAGATTAAATGTACAGGGCAATCAAAAATTTTTGCATTTTCCAATCATCAGTTATATTTTTACAAAAGGTGCACCAGATTAAACACCTTTCTATAGAAACTGTTGATCCGCTTACATGATATATTAGCCAATGAAAAATATAAATATGCTATCCCAATGAATCCAACTTGTTGATCAGTTCGCCTCCACTTTCAACGTATCTCACCGTACGTAACATAACTTAACAAAACTTAAAATTACCTCACTGTAATAGTTTTACCCCCTTACAGTGAATGATGCAACAAATGATCCATCAAACTTATTCTAAGAGTAGTATTTATGTTTTGAAAACCTTTTTTTGTCAAAAACAATTTGAAAGGAAGCCCAAAGTGATATTTTCATGTTGTATTCTTTGTTGATGCATATGTTCCATTCTCAAGTGATCAATCAGTAAGATCATTTTTACCAATTAAATTCTAAATTGGAAAAAGCTAGCATCCCTTCCGAAATATAAAAATGCATCAAAGAACTATACTCACTTTACAATTGGGACATTTTCACGCTATTCTTGTAAACTACAGTTTTTTATGTGTAAGTTATGAAGTAAAAAAATGTAGTGTCACGCACTGGTTATAAATATTTTGTGTTAAAAAAACTATTGAATCTCCCAGAGCCGTCGTTAGTTAAATTAGTTTTATGTATTATATTTTAAAGTTCACTGAAATTTATCTGTCTGAAAATTGAGTTTTTGTTGTATATTTTATGGGATTTTTTAAAGTCATTTGTCATAGCAGTGTGCACTACTGCACTTATGGCACTACAAGTACCATCATGTAATCACGAACATTTTACTTAGGTAAAATGTAAGGTTTAAGTATGTGTGAAATTTAACTAAACACTCTTAGTGGTACACTTTACATTATGCCTATGTTAACCATCGGTATGTACCTCTACAAGCTATAAAGTGATCCTCCCACCTTACGACATAAATATATGTTGTATAGGCCAATCTAGTGTAGCTCAGTGGCCTAGAGAGTACGTCTCGATAGCTACTTAGTACAATGTCTTTCGTATGGATCGATAACAAGGAAATGTTACAGTAAATAGACAGTTAAGTTATTATTATTTTTAATAAATTATTTGTTTAATAAGGTTACTAAAATTTAAATAATATTGCCCATAAATAATTAATATCCTTAAGCATATATATATATATATATATATATATATATATATATATATATATATATATATATATATATATATATAAAGACCATTGATATTAATCTTCACAATATTCGTATTTATTCATTAATAACTGTGGTAAATGATTCTTTAATAAATAATAATCTTCTTATCACCAATTAATTAAAGCTAAGGACGAGTTATGACATTTTATTCATTATTATTTCAAATAACCAAATGTTTTTTTCTACATAAAATAGATGCAATATATTTTATCATACTAACAAATTATTGCATTCTTTTATCTAAATGTTTCTACAATTTTAGAATTGTAACAAAATATAAATTATATTGAATCTAAAATTAGAAATACTTTGTGTATACTTATATTGTTTTTTCGCAACTAAAAAAACGTAGAAAACTATATTTTACTCGTCATTTAGAATTATTATCCCAGTCTTATTATATACCTTAGTATGCAAGGCAGTATATCCTTAAACAGGATATATATATATATATATATATATATATATATATATATATATGATTTGTATGAAACAAAATTAATGTCTATCTCAGTCAAAATGAATAAAATAATGAAAAATAATTCAAAGGTTTATATTTCCATTCCCTGGATATGATGGAAATAAAATATATTTTCATAACTGAAAAATACGTTTGTAAAAGTCATTTGGTTATGTATTATTTAAATATAACTTTCTGGAGAAGTGATTCCTTTATGAGCACCCCTCACCCCTCCGTTCTAAATTTAGCCTTAGAGGGTGACATTTGAGAAAGTATACTGCCTTTCAGGGGGAAGTTCCAGAAATAATATTTGTTGTAACGCTAAAATTATCAAAAACAATTTTAATTATTTCTTTTGTTGATGTAATTCGTTATAATCTTTGGCTTTTAAACTGAAGACTTTAAATTGTATTGAACCAGGGAAAGTTTGTTAAATATAAAATATTGATTAATTATATAATTTTTGATTGTTTGTTTAATAATAAGATAAAACAATCATTCATTACCTGGTTTAATTATTGGCACGTGCAAATACTTATTGTATTTGTTCATTTGTAAAGGGTTGAAGTTCATGTTAATAAATTTGTATTTTCTATTTGCACCAATGATTATAGCTGAATGAGTAAACTCTGCAACAAATTCAATAACAAGAAAGTATGATTAAGCACAATTTAGTGAATTAAGCTACTAATTGAAATTTAAGAAGTAAAAATATTAGTGTAATTTAAAAACTTATAAATATTATCAAGGAGTTGGTGTCTACTAAAATTGTTGTTAAACATAAACATTAAAAGTAAATTGTGAAACACAAATAACATAATACAATAACAAAGTACCATGTTAAACTATTTTTCATACTCCGTGGTTATCAAGTAATGCAAACTGTTATGACGAATGACATATAAAAAACATGTAATATTCCATGAAAGCACTATATTCTGACAAATGAATTTCTGTGACCTGGAAAATATGATTTGTACCATATTTTTAACCAAGGCGTGACAATGTATACTTCATAACGTACAAAATACTATTTGTACTTGTGAAATATTTGGTTATATTTAAGTAACATTATTTTAGATTTTAAGTAATTACATTTTACTAAATCATTTTATTCATTTTTTTATTACATTTATTTAATGCGTTTAACAAGTTCTGAATCATTAAAGAATTTCAATTGAAAATACGCATCAAGGAAAAGTATCAGGCACAAAATATCGGTTTGGGCTTTCCAAAAAATGCAATTTATGCAAGTGAATCTCTTTGATACAAAATAAATAATATTATTAGAATACTTACCACGGGTCTTATGTAAATATAACTGCACCTGGGTTAAATTAATATAGAGTGAAGTTATTTTAGATGTTGTTAAGTTATATTACGTGCGGTGAGATTCGTTGAAGGCGGGGGTGAACTGATCGTCAAGTTGGACCCACTGGAAAAGTAGTTTCGGATTTGTCATTGGCTTATACATCATGTGTATACATAAGTGTGTCACTCACTTAATTTTATGTGTCCTTTGTGTATAGATAGCTGATTAACAGTGTTAAACCTTTTATAAAAATACACCTGATAATTCGTTATTAAAAAAACTGTTAAAGATTTTTGATATAAATATAAAATAAAGAGCAATAAATTAGTTTTCGTATAATTAAACTAACAGATACTTATACACATTTAAAAGTGTTACAATACACACATTAAAAGAAATACACAATCTAATGATGTGATAAATATAGCAAAAACTATAAATAATTTAACTAAAAACTGATTATTAACTAACATTGTATGGCCTTATTTTACATAATGAATCCCGTGTTTAATGATTCTTACGTATTTATTTTGAATATATACAATGATTAAATAGAAAATTAATTTGTGAATACATCAAAGTTTGTATTGAAATCTATCTAGTTACACAAGATGAAAAAATCTATATAAGTTGTTAAGATGTGAACTGAGCTATCTGTGTTTTGTCTACGTTTAAACTCTAGAGAATCGAAGTCGCTTCAGTGAGATTGTCTTTCGTCTTCACTTTATCTAAACAGAATATATATTTTTGTAATACACTTTTGTTTTATGGCTCAACAAATCTATGCACAAATATTAATAGACAGCGTGATTATTGAACACGTATTAGGAAAGGGTTTTTTAAAACAATTCTGTTAATTTGTACTATTAAAAACTGCCTGATATGATCATGATGTAACTTAATTATTCTAGTGCTTATATTTACATTCTCTTTGGTCAAGAAGAGTTAATGAATCTTACATTATAAATAAGAAAAAGAAGGCAACAGAAAGGTAAGAGGTGAATTTTGCTCGGAAGTAACCCGTACATAAATAGCATATTTCCATGCCGTACCTTCCACTCCCATTTACCTCTCGCCACTTTTTCTATCTTCTCAACTAAAAATATTTATTTCTACAATTCAAACTCTTGTATGTAATGTCCATTTTTTTATTTAGTGAAATTTCTATGTATTATCCGTAATAAATTGTTGTAAATCTGTTTGGTAAAATAGTTAAAAAAAGCATTAATATTTCTGCCTTGACTGTTGTATTAAACATTTGAAAAAACAAACTTATTTGAAAATTAATAATAACAAACGCATATTAAGCAAAAAAATAAATAAAAAAACAAAATCATAAAAACATTTTTTTTTTTTTTACCCTACCGAATCTGGCACCAGACTTCAGGACACAGAAGAATAGAAGTTGCATCTAAAATAAAATTGTTTGAAGGAAAAATATAAACATATGAAATTCACGTGAAAATTAGCCTGTTGAAAGTTTTAGAGTTAAATAAAATATCTCAGGCCTAGTAAAAAAATAATTAAAAAATGTATAACATAGGCCTATTAACACATAATAATGAACAAAATAAATAATAAATTAATAGAAACAAACAGCTAGAAGAATATATATACAGCTTAACAATATATACATGTATGAATAACCCTAAAAAATAATAATGCGATTTACATTTATAAAAAGGCTACAAATACATCAGGGGTCCCAGGAAAAAAGCATGGCGTCTGACCTATTTGGAAAAAAAATAATTAATACGAAAAGGTCAAATTAATAATTCCACCGAATTCTGCTGGCTAAATGGCTACCAAAGAGTGGCTCCTTAAGGGAGAGTTATTTACGAATTGCTGAGCACCTCGCTCATTTCATAACACCACACAAAGGAAAACTGTCTCGGGTGGGGCCAGTAAGGGCCAAGGCATATAGAGGTTTGGACGTCACCAGCATGCAGAAGTCTTCCTGGAGCAACAGTCAACATAACAGCGAGGCACTAGATGGCTGCTCCCTCTGGGCTGCAAGTGAGGCCTAGTAGTCGGACCAGCTTTGTAGGTCCTCCACTGCGTCCCCAGGTGACATCAAGGAGGAAGGCAAAGCAAGAGATCATCCGTCTCCCTCCGTAACCCTCGAACGGGAAGGTTAAGAGACTTGAATACACACAACATTAGTTCAGTCCCACACAGGAGATAAATCGCAAAAAGGCAACATTATTAGGAGAGAATAAACCTGTTTAAAGGGAAGTTTTGCTTATTAAAACAGTTGTTTTCCCCGTACGTTATTTTTTATGCTGTTAACTGGAATGCTTTAAGTTCATATTGATTTTCTAACAATTTTCACACTCTGACTTTGAACAAATACACTAATACATATATATTTGTAAACTTTTATACGTTCTACTTGACTAAATAAAACATGTTGGTAAGGTAGATTTCAGTGTCATACGACCTACACTCAAGTATACCTTACAAAATCAGATAATTTTATTACTTTATTATACAAATTTCTTCATTCATTATTCAAATTATTTGAAAGTATGTTTTATTGAGGTCAACCCTTTTTAAACTCCTGCAAAAGTATGCATACCCCTTATGATAACCCACAGAGCCTCCATAACTTAAATTGATATTCCTACGAGAAGTCCTTTAATCCTATCGAAAAACACACCTCTTTTATTTTTATCCTACTTACACATTGTTAGTAACAACTATTCCCCTCAACTAGAACATGAAAACCTTACCGACAAAAATTAACCTACTGGAAATATGCATTTTTAACTACAATCATCACGTAATCTTCAACAATTTATATTTGATGGGCCTCATAAACATGTTATAGCAAACACATCTGCAGACAGACTTCCAACCACCTGCGATAATTAAATGGCAACACTCATACAAACACCCACCCACATAGGAAAATATGGTGATCGATAGCTTTTCTACATATTAAAATTCTCACATCAGTGATAAATTTCCAATTTTTAATCTAAGAACAATAAAATAACTTTAAGCAGAAGTTTAAAAATTCATTCTTTATTTTACTACACGTTGATTGTAGTTTCCGAAGGATATTTTTACTTACTTATGTTTTGAGTACCTATTTTTCTTACAAATCTTGTTACCTATTAAATAGCAAAACGTCTTTTTTCCCAAAAACAGTCATAACAAATAGCTTTAACCCTCCTATAGCAAATGTATGCCTGATACGGATTGAAACACACGTGGTAGAAGAATATTAAAGTAAATTCCAACTTCCAAGAAATAATAAGGATAGGCTCTTTACGTATTTTAGTGTGTTAAAGTTGAAATGTAATTGACAAGTGATAGTTTGACGTAACCTGTTTTGGCTGCATGACAGACTAAATACCTAACTGATTGTGTTGGGTAGCCTTTTACCCTTAATTTGCACAACCTAGCCTAACATCACGAACCTAACCTACACGAACAATGATATTCACCCATCCACCCGCCCATACACGTAGAGTTGGTATTCACCCAACCGCCCGCGCATACACGAACAGTGGTATTCATTGTGTATTGTTTAAAAATAACACCTTATATGATGGGGATTTTTTTCAATAATAAGATCGACTAGTGCTAGTTATAGCTATATTAGATTTACATGGGTATACACTATTGCACCATTGATATATCTCAAAACATCAGATAACTAGATATCCAACGTTTTTGTATGGAAAACCAATCTCTGTATAAGAAAAACAATCATTTTACATTTGTTTAACGATCGTGATAAACAGTTAGAACTCAATTTGTAAACATATTATTTGAATGGCATCAATCCATTAATACTAAATGCTTAAACGTCTTAGGAGCTATGAGTATCAACTTATTCTGTGAGAAGGCAACAACGTAGGTTTTCTTAAAACTCTCCTTCCTCACATTGGTATTTTTAACTTTCATGGACTCAATAACAGTATAGTTAACAGTATTGGTGGCAAACTAACAGTGGTGCAGAGAAGGAAAAACTGTCCAGTTGAACAGTGTTAGGTGAAAATATACATCACAGTATTTCTAACGTGAAAATGAAAATATTAGTCTACTTATTGAGGGAGTCCTGCAGCCAAAATCACAAAACTACAATGCCACTAATGGAATCACGAATGGAGAAAGCGAAGCTACAACACACTAAAACATGTTTTAGATTTCGTTCTGTAATTTCTTTGTGTACTTTTATTTGTATGAAAATAATTTATTGGAAGAAATTATCCAAGAGAAATTGTTTTGCCAAATTAAAGTATTTACTAATTTTTAAGTCAAATAACACTATTGAATTGCTCTAGTAAAGTTAATAATCGATGCCATTCTTAATAAAATATGTTGTTCAATGTACTTGTATTAATAATTGTATAGAGTATTCAGAAATAAATTAAAAAGCTCCTTATAATTATTATTTTTCGATAGAAAATTATCTCTTATAATGAAAGTAATTAATTATTTGTTACTCTTTAATATTTTAGTATTTTATATGCATAATCTGCCTATCTGCCAACTTGTTCGTCAGGCTTTCAGGACTGGAAGTGAAGGGATAATGAAGGGGAGTAACAATAAGGTGTCAAGGGATGCTGGGAGTTCACTTTCATATTCATCTGCATTAGGGTTGTTATGTGTTACCAAAAGGGGCTTACTTTAATTGAAAGGTATAACGTATTGTACCAAAGGGACTTCATTTAAAAAAACGGAGTTAATTCATAAAACATTTCACAGCTAAAATATGATTGAAATAACTTTCATTTCAATCAAATGTGTATTTATTTTGCAATAACTGTTAATATATTCCTAAAAGTTTGTATTAAAATTTTCATAGCATAATTATAATGTTCGTATTTTTTATTTTTGTAACTATAACAAAGAATTTGTTATAGTTATTTGTTATATAACAAAAAACACTCTCAGGTAAGTGAGCGTCGTTCAACACAATCGATAACCTTGATATTTGTGCAATTTATACTTGTATTGTAATAGGTGCATTTCGTGCTTATATTGTAATATCAGTAGTGACATTTTGTCATAAAGTGACATAAAATATATTATTAATATTTGTGATTGGTTTTGTCGTTGAGAAAAGTCTTAATGTTGGTTACTTTAGCTACTACTTTACAAACAGGTATTAACTTCCTTTTGGGTTCATATCTTGCAATCTGGGAAGGATTTTTATTTACAGCAACGTATAATATATTTCTTGTAGCTGTGTTGTAAGTGGGCAATATTTCTCGTCGGTTGTTTTTAAAATATTACACGTGATCATTTTATAATTAATATATGCTTATGGTTACAGTAATTAATTTGATTTCATATATTTTAAAACCAAGCCAAATGTAGTCTTTGGTTCTGAAAATAAGTAATATCTCAAACAAATATGTGTTGCATGATATTTGCTTTGTGTTAGCCTTTAAGTGTTAATAGACTTTAAATAAACTAATATACATGTGTTATAATTAATCTTTAAATACATCAGCTGATCCTATTACACAACAATTTACAAACTCATTCACTAGAAAATTATATATTCACTCTTATGGACACATTTAATTTTATTAAGTAATTATTTATTGTTTTCGATATACTTATATTTGTTTCATGAATACAACGTATTATTTATGTTCAGGCCTAAGAGACTATTTTAATTGTTTAACCAGTCTGACTAACTTTATTCAATAAAAAAGTGAAAATGAACAATTGCCAGAAAAGATCACCTCTTATAGCTATTTGAACCAGTTAAATGAAAAAAAGATAATTAAATTTAAAAGTGTAATTTTTTATTTAACAACATTTAAACTAACAATATCATTACATAAAAACTTAATTTAGATACAAAAATGAATTGGATACTATTTAATTATTATTAATTTACCAGGCAAAAAAGTAGTGATATTGATCGAAATTTAAACATGTACTATTGAGATTGGAAGGTAAATGTATTGACCACCAGACCAGAATGACAGATGGAACAAGTGAATGTGACTAGATGAAAACATAACAATGAGTTAAGAGTAATATTTTAAAAAGGTAAACATTAGGAATATTAATGACCTTTGATGATATGTTTATGCATTTTGAATGAAAAGGTATACTGATGAACCTTGCTGATACATTTGAAAATATTAATAAGTTACCTTGCATCCTAATCAATCAAATTAATTTATATCACACAAATACAGACTTTTAATTGTTTTTCTGAATTTAATTTTTTATTTAAAAAATATGTACAACCACAATTTTTGTACTTGCAATTCCTAAAGCACTTTCGCGAGTTTTGTAGAATGAAATGTTCCGAGAGACATTTCAAAGGTTTGAGAAAAATAGCAGCAGTTCACTGGTGTTGTAAGTCACAGGAAGTGGAGCAGCAAAGCAATTTCAATGCTGATAGTGCCTACACCTGAACACTCAAAGGCCACTTTATGCTTCAACAGAGAACAGTACAAATAGTATGATGACGTTATTAACCTGCAACGATAAGTTGACAGATGTTTTTAATTAACTAATTATAAAACAAAATAGGAAGAATATTTCAGATTATATTTTTAAAATTTCCTTAATGAAACAATTTTGTTTTTCTCTCATCTAATAAAGATATTTTTTTACAAACACTTAATGAGTATATTGGAACTTTAAATAACGTAAATATTTAATTGAGAGACTTTATTTATAGGCTCTTATCACAGTAAAACAAGTTCAATTTAAATTTAGACAACTTCCGCATCCATTGAACACTTTAAATCTAACATGTTCAATAAGAAAATTATCAATATATTATACTGATAAAAATAATACACTTCCAATGTATATAGTATAATTTTTTCCTTTCTCTTGTGACCTCGTGGACGTCATATGTCCTAAGGATATCATAGAATCTATACTATCCTCAATAATATTGGTCTAATTAAAAACATATTTACGCGTTATTATTTAGAAAAAAAATAAGTTGCTACTAGTTTGTTGAATTACTGTCTCGCTCCATTATCCGGCTATCTGTCTGTATGTGTTTTTTACTAAAAACTTAATATCTCAAAGGTTATTTAAGATAAAACCATGAAAATTGGTATGAATGTTGATCTTTACAGTATCCATGTACTATTTAAATTTTTTTACAACAATCTTTTTCAAAATGGCGGCCATTTTAAATTTTTAAAGCCAAATATCTTAATAACCTTAAATTTTACTAAAAAAATGTAAGTTACAAACAAGTTTAAGAATTCATTTCTATAAATAATTATATAAAAAGTTTTAAGATTGAACAACTATTAACTGAGAAATTACAATTTTTATCAAATAAAAATATGCTTGATATTAATAAAATTGAAAACTTTAGTTTTCAATTTTGATAAAAATTATAATTTCTCAGTTAGTAGTTGTTCAATCTTAAAACTTTTTATATAATTATTTATAGAAATAAATTCCTAAACTTTTTTGTAACTTACAAGTTTTTAGTAAAATTTAAGGTTATTAAGATATTTGGCTTTAAAAATTTAAAATGGCCGCTATTTTTAAAAAGATTGTTGTAAAAAAATGAAATTTAAAAAGTACATGGATACTGTAAAGATCAACATTCATACCAATTTTCATGGTTTTATCTTAAATAACCTTTGAGATATTAAGTTTTTAGTAAAAGACACATACAGACAGATATCCAGATAATGGAGCGAGATAGACGATTTGTACACATGAAATTTTTTGTTTGTTTTAACCCAAGGAATGACCTCCAGATATTTGGCTGGTTACTTACGGGACACCCTGTATACATGTCATCAAATCATGTAATTATAGGCATAAGAACGTCATATGCGTGCGGAAAATATATCTTATGTGTTACTTTACAAGGGTTAGTTTATAAATGTTTGCATTATTTAAACGACTATTATAAATTTAAATTCAGTGTATATATATATATATATATATATATATATATATATATACAATAATATGTTTTTAAGTCTTAATAAGTTTGCTAAAATAAAGTACTTATTTTGTCTTAATACGAAATATGTCTATAATTGTTTACTGATAACTAGAGTAGTATGCAAGGGCATTATTATTGTATGGAATTAGAGTACTATTCTAAAGTTAAATTTCCAAAATAAAATTAAAACAACTGCATTTTGAATAGTGTCTGATCCAACTATACGAGTGATTTAAGGTACGGACATGTTTTAAGGCTGGATATATATTTTGACTAAATTTACGTAATAATAACTGTAAAATATGAATTAAAATAGCTCAAAGAGAAAATCTAGGATTGAAGTCACAAACATCACGAAAAAACTGTGTGCTAGATAGAACATTGAATCAAGTATTACAGCGGATGGTTTTATGTCCCATGAGAATTTAAATAGAGATTCTAGGACTGCCAGATTGGATACTAAATAAAATTTTAATGAATTGACTACGTTTATTGTATCGTTTTCAACTTTTATAAATAATGCAACTTTTAGTATATAGATATTTTAATAATCCAAACAAATGTTAAATAATATAGATTCTACAAAAGGTTAAATATTTCATGTGACAAATGTAATTTAATTTTTGAATCATAACATTTTTATCTTAAGAAATGTAACTAATTAGACCAACAATAATTAAATCTTAAGTTATATAAACAAAATCCAAGCTTTAAATTCTTTCTAAAATAACAAACTACAAAATTTTTATGGATCATTTATTTAATTGTAAATACGTGGACTTATTTAAACAATGTAGTACAGTAAATTGTTCTGGTCTGAATATTTTGGAGTCAATTAAGGGTTCTACTCAATTACCACGAGAAGGGTATGCGAGTCCCAGCACAACACTTGGTTCACCCTTACAACCTACCCTTTTACCTGACCTAAATAACAAGTTAGAGCTAAAAATGGAAATATGAAAATTAAAAAATTTTTAAAACAATGATAGGTTTACAATTTTAAACCCATCAATGCTTTAATAATACAAATACAAAAAATTTTACCAAAATAATAATATGACAGCGTTATAAAGAATTAAAAATAGTACAATTGTTGCATAAACTAGATATTGAAAAGTAAAATTAATAAGGTAAACAAGTCATTGTTAATTTTTCTGAGACGACAATAACGATTTGTATAAATAGTACCTATGATCAATATATTATTTCATTATAACTGTAACTATCTGGTGAAAAGTAAAGTTTAATTTTTAAAATGCTAACCGTTTCTTTATGCACTTTATTATGTGTGGCAGATTAATTATTAATAATAAAGTTAACACTAGGAAGTGCTACTCCATCTAATTGTTTTCTAGTTTAATAGCGCCAATTATTTTACATGTGTAGCATACATTTCTATTAGTTATTTAATCCCTAGAAAAAAGTATCCCTTGAAATTAATCGTGTTTGTTTCATGTATAATTGAAATATAATCGGTGGTTTCTTAGATATTTGATTTTGTTATAACGTAACCATTTTAAAAATAATAAAGAAAATAATAAAATAGATTTCTTGAGATACAACCTTTTAACAAAACCCTATTGACCAAGTGTTGTTACAATCGTAAAGATAACAAACAACAATGGTGTAAGTTGCTTGGTGATAAATAGAAAATATCATCTACCTACTATACGATGTTGAAATTTAAAATAACATATCTTTACTGTTTCCTTAGAATTTAAAATAATGGTATAGAATCTGAGACTTTATAGCCAGACCAACTTTTTTATTACTACATGTATTAAAAAAGTAAAAGTGTCCATTCTGAACGTCAAAATTAATTAACATTTAAAAAGTGTACAACAGTCCATTTGAATGTCTTATTAATATTTTTTTTATTCAGACACATTCTTAGTTTGAATGAAAATGTTTATTTAATTTTTTTTGTAATATGAACTAGCCAACTCGTAACCTTTTCATATTGCTTTGTTTGTGAATTATATACTCGTAGTTTTGAGTATGTTATTCAAGCTTTTTGTTTTCTTTTTTTTATTAGTATTTTAAAATATACAAATAACTCTAAATTATAATTAATAAATGAATGTTAATAGTTGCCATAAAATGAAGTGTAGGACTTTTAAAATGTAGAAGATCTAATGATGAACAGTTGTGTCCAAGGAACAAGGGTTATAACTAGGTTATGGCCCTCCTTTATCGGATTATACTGAGGGTGATAGGGTGTATGTCACGGAAGCCATTTTAGGTTTGGGGAGAAGTATTACAGAAAACGTCCTTCGAACTCTTCTTATACCAGCAGGAAAGATTGGCAGTATCATTAAAATTATCTCAGATACTTATATTATCTAGGCTACTATTGATATATATTATTTAGGACGTCTACTAAAATATCTTGCCTTACTTGAAAAGAAAGCTGAACTTAATTGGTAACTAGCCCACAATCTAGGTTCAACTGATGTGATCATTGAATTGTATGCCATAATTTCTTTTAGTCGTTTATCCAACGACCAATATAAACTATATTTGACTTTTCATTTATGAAAGGGGGAACCTGTTACCTTTATTCATGGATTTCTTCTCAAAGTTAATATCAAGTAACGTAAATGTTCCGATTTTAGTCAATCTATTATATAATTTAAAATTATAGCAAATGTATAAATGGGCCAATTAAAATGTTGATCCCTGGTTGTAAACAGGTTTACATTTTGCAAGATATCGAATCCTTAAAAAAGGATAAGACTTATTTTATTAAATTTACGTATTCAAAGTAAGCCTTAAGCTGATATCCAATATTACAAATACTAAGGTCGATGTGGTATCATAAAATTGTTTATCGGATGGATGTGTAATTTTATAAAAATACTCAAATGGTGTAATGTTCTCATTTTTTACCTTAATAAAGATTTGTGGGAAATTGTATATAAATATTTGTAAAATTTTCACTAAAATAAAAGCAACTTGTTTCCATTTTCCAAACGTATTTTGAAAGTAATTTAACCCATAAAACATAAAAGGACAGGCAGTTTTTCCAGGTTTTTCAACACCATTTTTATTGTTAGAAAAAGTATTTTAAAACATTTTATTACAAAAATTATATTGTAAGTGATGGTTTAACATTGATCATACATTTTTTACCCAACATTAGCGTTAGTAAAACTGAACATAGCTTTCATTACTATTTTATCTTTAGTCAAATCCATTACTTGTATAATAACGTTTTTTTCTTAGGCTTACTCGCTTTAGTATAGCTCACAACGTTCTTTGCTAAGTGCATTTTTTCTATTTTTCAATAATATTTTACTACAAAAGTAGTATGATTTATTGTGTAAATAAGTGTTAATTTTCATTTGCGAATGCCACATTTTCAACCCAATTTTTTATTTGCCTAAATAAAAAATACTAAAATGTATGTTTTGTGAATTATACATAAAGAATATTAGTGCGATAAAATAACATTTACAGTTAAACACATTTACTTTTATAAAATAGCACATCTCTAGTTTGTAGAGAGTAATCAAACGAAGTTCTCATAAAATCACCACACATTCACCACTCTTCCTGAAAGGTGGGAAAATTCTCTCATTTAACATCAGATAAATGGACTCGCTTAGCTTTTCAATCCGACTGAAAGACATTAATTCCCAAACTTCTATATCTTTCGGATCTCATGCTTTCACCACTTTCATCTACGAGTGGTAAATAAAACTCTTGAATACAATTTGACTTTACATGTTAATGTTTATAGTACATTTATAATTTGAATTTGCTATACATATAATATTACAATAATAAAGAAGAGGATTATTATATATTAAATCATGAAAACATTCATATACAATGAAGTTAAATAATAATTATAATATAGATAAGCTATATTATATAATGTCTCACATAAAATTATAGTTATGTTTTACAGTAATTTTACAGAGTAAATTTTACACATCAAAAAATATTAAAAATCACTTAAATACATCTAACTTATTATTTTATTTTCTAGGTCTAGTTAGTATACAATCACTAAAAGAGCCTCCAAAACAAAATCAAAAATAAAACTACCAGGAAATACGTATCTTTTTTGGCGTACAATTTGTTCAGATGAAGGGTACAGAATACTGCTAGATTTTATTTAAAAGTCTAATTTGGTTCAATTTATTCTAATATGCATTGCCTATAAATAGCCAGAACTTAACAATTATTTATGAAATCTCAATTACTGCAAGATTATTTAATTATTTTGTCTTTACGTGGTTAAAACCTTTAAAATAATTGCTGTATAAGTGATTTAAATACAATTCAATCCTTAATAGATAAATAACTTTACTATGAAAATGCTACATATTACTGAGATCATGATGGTAAAACATTATTGATATAATAGTAAGAAAATATATAAGTTGAATTTAATATCAATAATTTAAAATAAATAAACATCCAACAAATCAGTAATTGATTAATTTTACGAACTAAGTCACAAGTTAAAAAAATGGCTCCCCAACGAATAACTAACAATTTGATAAAAATAGAAGCACAGATCTATTATATCAATATATAACAACTGAAATTCTAATATAATCATCAAATAAACTATTAAAAAAATAACCTACGGCAATGGTTTTAATAAAAAAATAACAAACTATAATTGTAACTTATAATTGTAAAGAATGTAATATTGAACGTAACAGTATTCACAATAATGAACTAAACAAAGTAAAAGCCACTGTACCACCAATACCACTAAAACCATTCAATACTACTGTACGTGTATGGTTGGGTGGGTGGGTCAATACCACTGTACGTGTATGGTTGGGCGGTTGGGTCAATACCAATGTACGTGTATGGTTGGGCGGGTAGGTCAATACAACTGTACGTGTATGGTTGGGTGGTTGGGTCAATACCAATGTACGTGTATGGTTGGGCGGGTAGGTCAATACAACTGTACGTGTATGGGTGGGCGGGTGAGTCAATACAACTGTACGTGTATGGTTGGGCGGTTGGGTCAATACCAATGTACGTGTATGGTTGGGCGGGTAGGTCAATACAACTGTACGTGTATGGGTGGGCGGGTGAGTCAAATGCATGAAAATCGCGCCCTGTGTAAATCGCGCCCCATCAAAAATCTGGGTAAATCGCGCCCTGTCTACCTGAACCTCTGAGTCACGGGCCGCGAGCGTCACTTGACAGCCGTTTCATAAGGAGAATGACCGGGAATGGCCCACCTCCCGGTGTATCCCTGGTAGCTTTCTCTTTAGTCTTTTAACCTAACCTAACCTAACCTAACCTAACCTAACCTAAACTAACCTAACCTAACCGAACCTAACCTAACCTAACCTAACTAACCTAACCTAACCTAAACTAACCTAACCTAACCTAACCTATGAATGGATAAAGTGCGAAGGGTTAATATTGTGCTAATTGACGTTGACGAGGGTTGACGTGACGACGCATGGGGCACGATTTTCACAGGGCGCGATTTACAGAGGGCGCGATTCACAGGTTACCGGTGAGTCAATACCACTTTACGTGTTTGGGTGGGCGGGTGGATCAATACTACTGAACCTGTATGGTTGGGCGGGTGGGTCAATACCACTGTACGCGTATGGTTGGGGAGTTGGGTCAATACCACTTACAATAATTAACAATTATAGTATTTACACTAAAGCGAATTACGTCCAACTTAATAGGGTCATGACAGCTATTGGTGGCACTATAATTGCAAACCCTTTTTCTTTGGCTCCCGTTGCTGATCAGTATATCTCTACCAGAGATAAGACGTTATGAGACACTACTTAAAGAATTTAATTAGACCTTGAATGTTTCGCAACTCCCCTTGGAACAGGATATCCACGTCAGAATAGTCGCCTAAAATATCAAAACCCACCCCTACGTTATTAGCTGGGCCATAGTGAGGAACAGTTTTGTTGGACAAAATTAGGTCCCTTATTAACTATTCGTCAATACCTATTGGTAGGATGAACCTCTGTTCGTAGAAAGGGGACACTGTTGAATCGGTTACGAACTGGCGTTGGCCGATGCAATTACTGGAAGTATAAAAGAGGACTAGCACTAGATCAATCATGTAATTGTGGGGAGTCTATCCAACCAATGTATCACATAGTTACAGAGTGACCCTTGGGATCTTTTACGGAGGGATTACCTAGCATAAGCAGAATCAGTGAGGCAGTTTTTAAATGGATCGATGGATTGGAGTTAGCTTTGTGATAGAATATCACTTCACAGTTTGTATTCTTATTATTGTCATGCCCATATTAACGTGTATCCTTATCCAAATATATATCGTATCTTTTCAGAATAAAAAAAAAAAATTCCAAGACGATATTTTGAAATTGTACGGTAGTTGACAACAAACCGTAAGATATATCTAAACTGTCATGAAACCCAAAAAGAATTACAACTTCTATATGTTGTTTAAAAAGTTCTAAAAATTATATATTTAGCTTCAGTTAAAATAAAGTGTAGAATAGATTTAAAAAGAATTGAAAAGCTATGGAAATCGCCATTTTTAAAGCAGTTTTTAGCTACATTAGTTATATGTAACATTATTGCTGGTTTGGCATGTGGATACTAATTATTTTAGTTACTTAATTCGTTCTACTTAAGATATATACTAATTTTTATTAAGTACTGGAAATAAATAATTCATGTTTACCGTTGTCTTAAAGCCTGTTGTAACAGTAACCACAAGCAAAAATTGTGAGTTTCCGATTTTATTGTTCGTTGTCATCTTTTTATCACGTAAATCTTGATATTCTGTTGTTTTATGGTATAAAACACATCGGCCTCAAGTGAGCTATGAATTTTGTTATTTAACACCGTAGATATAATTCCTTAAAAGTACACTTTTAAATAAAAATCAATCGTATGTACTTCTTGCAATTGTGTGTAATAACTCAGTTTATTTTATTTATTTATTTTTTAAGTGGAAAATACATTATTTAAACTTAAATCGGTAACAGACGTATGATTACATATGATTTTTATTAATAATTCAGGATACATAGAATTAATAAAGTCTACTTTCACTAATATATGCTTTTAGTGTGATCCACTAAGAAACTAAATATGTACATTTATGTCTTGCCATAGTCAAAAAACAAAAACACTGTTTTTTTTATATATATTAGTGAGTGCATATTATAAGTATTTGTTTCCTTGTACACTACAACTTGATTTACCAAAACCAATAAATATGATTTTAAGTAAAAAAAAACTTACTCATTCCAATATTTAAATGGCCTGTTATAACGATAAACAACAAAATAATAATACTAATTAATAATAATGAACAAACAAAATATAACTCTAAAATAATGATTACAGTAATTAAATTTTGTGATTATATTAAAATTAAAATGTTTATGCAAAAACTGTCTAAAAAGCATCAAATGAAAATACAATGAAGGCTATTCTGAGTCGGTGTTATTATACTGTCGATTTTGCCAGGTGTATTTCTTAAAATTATGTTTCTCATTAAACATTTGGCAGTTTTGTTTCAGTTATGTTAAATTTATAATATAAATTATAAACTTCCCTATACATCAGCTTCCCATGTACATCAGCCTACAAAACAATTACTTATTGATGATACAACTATGCAAGCACTTCATAAAACTTGATTACCTTAGATTCAAATAAAGTATATAAAGGAAGGATGAACACCTGATGAAGGTTGACGTCAGAATTTGTCATAGCATTGACAAAAACGTGGGAGCTGAACCAACTTTATCGGTTATTGATTTATTTAAAATACTTTGTATTAAATCTCCTAAACCTCTTCAGTGTATTTACCTCTCAATAAAGCACAGGCAACATATATTATTGATGTTATAATTTGTAATGTTTATTCTTATTCATATTAGTGCTATACTATAATATTTATTTGTATGATACCACCGTACGTGTATGGGTGGGTGGTTGGGTCAATATCACCGTACGTGTATGGGTGGGCGGGTGGGTCAATATCACCGCATGTGTATGGGTGGGTCATTACCACAGTACGTGTATGGCTGGGAGGGTGGTTCATTAACACAGTACGTGCATGGGTGGGAGGGTGGGTTTTTATGTAGCGTGGCATTCTCACGCTTCCCATTGCCACTGTCAGTCTCTTATCAACAGTTCGATTCGTATGTTTATGTATCTCAGATTTGTTGTACAGACACTGCTTCATACTACTCGTAATACTACATAATAAAAAATAATAATGTATATGTTATTAGAACAAGATTTTCAGACTTCATTAAAGTAATATATATATATATATATATATATATATATATATATATATATATATATATATATATATACAGTATATATATTCCGAAATAAAGCGGAACAGCAAAATCAAAGTTTTGAAAATTAACAACTTTTCTATGACATAGTCAAATACATCATTTTATATTATATAAGGTCCACATATAATATGTGGACATTATATAATATAAGGTAAAAAGTGAAATAGAAATCTCACAAATATAATGTGATGACTACAATACATTATTGCTAGGGCTTAAATATGTATATATAATAAAAAGGTTTTACCGATTAAAATCTTTGAATGTTTATAGAAAATAACATATATTTGCTGAAAGTAATCTGTATTATTTGCTATTATTGAAGGGTTAAAATTAATTGAAACTTATCACAAAAGGTATGTTCGTTGAGCAATCGTTTCAGGACTACAGCACTGCTCATGAAACCACAAATCACGAATAACAGTTTCACAAATTTGCGTGTTTGATTGTAAATTGTTTTGCTTCGTTATTTATAGACGTTTATTGTTATCACTGTACGTGTATAGGAGGGTGGGTGGGTCAATTACCACTGTAAGTGTATGGTTAGGTGGGCTGGTCAATACCACTGTATGAGTGAGCGTGTATATCAATCCAACTGTACGTGTACGAGAGGGTGGGTGGGTCAAATAAAATGAATTTGTTGGTATATTTATGACATTAATCCTATAGTTGAACAAAATTTTACAACACACTTGCTATATATCAAACTTTATTGTATTAAAATATAAGTTATAAAATACATTCTTATATTAGTTTGTAGTTAACATTGTAAAGTGCCTAAATACACGTATATAGTTTTTAATGGCATTCAAAACGCTGCTTAGTTAAGTGATTGCCTTTTAAGTCTTCGTAACATCTTACACTGTTTACTAAAATTTGTTTTACAGATCGAATGAATAGATTTGGTTAAATTTTCTGAAAATGAAAAACTATTTTATCAGTTATTTAGTGATGCGTTGTATCCTCTGGAGAATGATCTTCCAGGGCTATAACGAGATCGTAGACTTAGGAACAGGTTTGTTTGTACAATGAACATTGAAACAATGAAATTTAATCAGATTTGTAATTCCCTTTCAACTATAAGCTAGTTTTATTATTTTACTATGGGTGATAGGTCACAATCATTCTATTAATAAATATTTGAAACATTTTATCTTTAAACATGAGTTATATAGTTTTGAGTACAAAGGGACGCATCATTTTACAAGACGGATTCAATTTTTCTAAAATATGAAAACCTATGAACTTTTTTACAAATTTCAATTCATATCAGGCTACTTTCAGCATTGGAATTTGTATTTGTGGCATTATCATTTACTAAATATTATATTTCATCATTATTAAAATTAAGCCCTTGTTACAATTATGCTTTTATAATGACAAGTAATTTGACACTTATTAAATTCAACACAACATCTTAATCGATATTAACATAAACACTAATTCATAACACAATTGTATTTATTTTAAACAATGGTTTAAAATTTTATAATTGATTTCTACAAGTTAACACTTAACATTTCAAAGAATGCTGTTCTAAAATAATCTGTACTCTTTATTGATTGTATGCAACAGTTTAACATATAACAATGTTGCACGTAATGTCCAAACAAAATAATGGTAAAAACTATGTACGTCAAGAACATGGCTTTTGGAGTATACAAACAATATATTCGTAAATTTTACAGTATATGTAAGGGAAGTCCAGAAAATTAGTGCTCTTTTTTGTAACACTGTGTAATATGATCCAAAAAAAGTCTGCAAAATATATATTAAAGTTTTGAATGTGAGAAATCTCTACTCAAAAGAAGTACGTTTTGTTGATTGAAGATATTACAGATATTATTTTATTATGTTTTTTTTTTATTTTTACTCGTAAAACAGTCCATAACAGGTTTAAGAAATTGTACTTTTATATTTAAATAAAAAAAAAGAAACAAATTATTTGTTGAACTTAATAAGTACTAGGTTATCTAATTTTAACTATTAATATTGTTTTAATAATGTAAAAGTATATTTGCGTAGATATGCCTTTTAAAATTCAATACACGCTAATGGTAAATACAGACATTCTATGCATATTCGTAAGATTTTATTAAAAAAGCAGGAAGGAAATTGGAAAATATATGGAAATATCATTCATACTGCACACACCCGGGCTTATTCAGGCTCGGAATGGTGAATCAAAGCTAACATCTCTGCCACCCTGATTGCTAAGCCGTTTACTCCAGTAAATCTTTTGTCTCCCGTTTCCTTTAACCTATCAAACTCTACGTTCTATCTTTGAGTCAACCATTTATGAAGGTTTCTGTATCTTTAATAAGTGAAGCTTATCATTCCTAAAATGGAACATACTTCCCACTATAATATAAAAATCAGGCTTAAGTTACATAATGTATTTATTTATTAATTTATTTTTTAAATAATATTATATAAAATGAAGAACAATTATTGTTGTTGGATGAAAATAATAGGAACATGTTTTTGTTAAGTGAATTAAAATCAGTCAATATAAGTTCATTTATTCTATTAATTTGATGTGTCTTAAACCATCTATAACAATTACCAACAGCTTATAAAATAGTAAAATAGTATACGATTAAGTATATTCGATAAACTAATTATTCATAGTGAATGTTAGCTTTAATATTACTCCCTGACTGAATTAAAATAATTAATGGACAGGAAACCTAACTACACAGCAGTCGGACGCTCATCTATAACTCAGTTCGATTAGGCTGATAATATATGAAATTACCATTCTTTTGTTAATAACATTGTAAATTAATAATGTAGTTATTTCGGTATTACTAACCCGATCGAGGCCATCTCAGTAGCTCCAGGAAGATGTAAAACCATTAAACATATTAACAAAATGTTTAAACTGTGATCGCTTTCCTCGCAGAACTACGTAGACTAATGAGTTACGAAAACGAAGTGATTAACAATAAAGTAAAAACAGAATTAGTTTTGGTCCTTCTTCGTAATAATACCTAAGGAGATGTTTCCCTCATATCAGTGTTTACAGGTCCTGAGGAGCTTAATAAATAAATGTTTATGAATCAAGCTAATGGAGAAGTCGCTATATATCTTCCAAGACTAGTCTTTACTCATGGAAAACTGTTGAGCAGGTCAACTTCTTTTGAAGGAATAAAAGTGTATTTAAAAGAAGGCAATACCAATGGATACTAGCCGAATGAGGATTTACGACGACTAACGTAATTTAAAATCTATATTCAGTCAGCAGTGTGTATAGTTTAATTTGTTTTAATTCGTGCAAAATAAGTTTTAGAAATACGTGTTTTGTAAAATAAAGTGTTGTTATATTAATATTTAATTAACAATGAAAAATTACTAAATTGGATTAAATAACAAAGAGGATAAATTAGAATTAACAATGGTTTAACATGTTAAAACGTTGATATACATATTAAGAAATAATCAAGTGGTGTATTTGCACTGCACTGGTCTTCCTAGTAAGCTACTATTTATTGAAACAATTTCTAAATTTGTATACTAAGAAACATATATACATATTAAAAAAATGAATTGTACATCAAACATTTACAACATATCTTGATTGTGAGGAATTCAAGGAGGCGAATTATTAGAATAATTTACTTATACAAAAACTACATATTTTTATATTTAATAATTACTATATGAAAACCTTTTAAAAGAATGGCTGAAAATTTTTCTTGTAAAATGAAACAAATATATCAATAACACGATCAATTTAATCTCATTAGTAGGTAGGCCTACTTATTAATATATTTGATCTAAAAATAAATACACTCAGATTTTATAATATATAACAAACTGGAAAGGTTTTACGTGATTGACCTTTGATTGTTAAACAATTTATATGTTTGAATAATAATTCCACGTAACGTTAATTTTATAAGAAATGTTATGTTTCATCAGTAATTTGCCCTAGAACCTAGAATAAGGGTTGTCTGCTTACAAAGCACGTTTCTAGAGAAAGATATAAAGCTGACGAAAGCGAGCCTGGCAGAAACACCGTCACACTTTAATTGCAATACTGCGACAGTGTGCTGCAGGCGTCGCCTAGCCGGCCATTTCACTGTAATCTAATAGTGTCCTTTATTGTGAGCCGAGTATTTGACACGACTGAATTGCTTTGTACAAACCTACGGCTAATTCGTTTTTCAAATTAGCTGTTGCATTTTATATCCACGTAATAAATATTTTTTTGAATTTTAAATTACTAAAAATATCGAATTGATTTTTTTAATGAAAACATTTTATCACACACTATTGTGAAAAAAGGATACCATTAAAATAAAATAAAAGTTAAGTTTTAATTACAAATAGATCACGTTACAATTGTTCGGTTTTTCTTACGTTGTTTTTAAATTACATATATAGAAAGGTTAGATATACAAATATTATTATCAATAATAGAAACAAATTTGAAGGGAATACAAGTTATATATCTTTGACTAATACTCCTAGCATGTGCTATACATACATTATAAATTTATGAAAAAGGGTCGGTTTTTAACTGTAGACATATTGTTAAATATCCCTACCATCTGAAATGTAAACTATTCTTTTATATGTAATTAAATATTTAAAAGAGAAGACATTATAATAATTAGTACTAAAATATTGGTGTACATGGAAACATCTCTACTTAAACATAAAAAATAGACTACAGCTTGTTTTAGGTCAGTTAACTTAATAATTATAATAATTATACTCATATTTTACAAACAATTTTAACTTGTGTGATATTCTATTTGTTCAGTGTAATAATTAGTTTTACTGTAGCATCTCTTTTTTAAGTTGTAATGCCAAAATATTTTATATGTGCTTAATAACTGCAATATGTGTGAACTGTATTGTTGACAATTCACATTTAAGTATATTGAATAGTTATTATTATATTCGAGCAGTTAATTAACATATGTTTTTAATTTTCTGAATCTAATACTATACACGTATGTTTTATAATATATATATTTTTAGTAACTCTCACTAAAATTCGACTTACTACACAAGTCAATAAGACTTCCTTCCTTCCTTGCCATATCTCACACGGTGAGAAAACAGTCTCATTTAACTCTTCGCTTAGCTTTTCAATTCAACCAAAAGACATTTCCAAGCTATTTTATCTCCCCTAACGATATACGGCTATCACAATATACAATGGATAACCAATCACTAGCTTTATTTATGTTATTTTGGTATTGTAAAAATAGCTTCATTTATTTTGATTGCTAGGAGTGGGTCGATCGTTTGTTAAACTATTGTTTAGGCCTTCCACTATTCATAATCTATGAATTTAAAGTGTTATATACGTATTTACATACATAAGACATATCTCGTCAATCTACTCCTGACTTCATGTTGTAGTCAACACATTGTGACAGTTAAGTGGTATGTGGATAAGGTAGATTAGAAGTGGTTTCGTTTAGTTTCAGTACGTCAGGATATCAGTAACTATGTTACCATCCTCAGACTTTACGCAAACTAAAAAAAAAAAAATTGTATTAAGTCTGAAGATGGTAACTTTATTACCTAAAAGCAATAAAAAAAATTATTTACTGGAGTGTTTGATATTATTATAAAATTAAATATTTATTTTTATATAATATTTTATGTGTTTTACCTTTCATGTATCTTGGAACTATTAAATAAATTTGATTACATTCAATGTCATTTACTATGTTTTGATAAAACAGATTGGCTCATTCCAAATGCATGAATATTTTAAGTCCCTTTATAACACGGCCTGTCGAGAGAGCTGTTCAGTGTATAGTGTACTTTTCAACATCAGGTAAGGACACAACACATCTTTACAGCTGAGAGTAGTTGTCAACAAGAATATTATAAACGGTGAACCAATAATCATATATTCCTTAAGGTAACGTAGTTGTATTCGTAAATAGGTACTATGTACTAGTACTAATTTTCCAAGCAATATTTAACTCTAAAAATATTTAAATATTAAAATTTTATATTTCTTATTTTATAGTTAAATAAGAAAAACTCGTATATAAGGTTGTTCCAAAAGTCTGGAAACCCCATAAATGATTATTATATTACACCATGGAAGTACATACACCATGGATGTACTTACACCATGGAAGTACTTACACCATCGAGGTACTTATACCATGGGAGTATATACACCATGGAGGTACTTACACCATGGAAGTACTTACACCAATGGTATAAGTACTTACACCATCGAGGTATTACACCATGCAAGTACTTACACCTTGGAAGTAATTGCACCATGAGGTACTTACATCATGGGAGTATATACACCATGGAAGTATATACACCGTGGAAGTACTTGCACCCTGGAAGTGCTTACTTACACCAGGAAAGTACTTAGTTACGCCATGGAAGTACTGACACAATGGAAGTGCTTACACCATGGAGGTACTTACACCATGGAAGTACTTACACCAATGGTATAAGTAATTACACCATCGAGGTATTATACCATGCAAGTACTTACACCTTGGAAGTAATTGCACCCTGAGGTACTTACACCGTGGGAGTATATACACCATGGAAGTATATACAACATGGAAGTAATTACACCCTGGAAGTGCTTACTTACACCACGGAAGCACTTACTTAAACCATGGAAGCACTTACTTAAACCATGGAAGTACGTAAATCATAGAAGTAATTACTCCAAGGAGGTACCTACACCATTGAAGTATATTCACCATGGAAGTACTTACACCATGGAAGTACTTACACCATGGAAGTATATACACCATGGATGTACTTACACCATGGAAGTATATACACCATGGAAGTCCTTACTTACACCATGGAAGTACTTACACGATGGGAGTATATACACAATGGAAGTATATACAGCATGGAAGTCCTTACTTACACCATGGAAGTACTTACACAATGGGAGTATATACACCATGAAAATACTTATACCATAAAAGCACTTACACCATGGACGTATATACACCATGGAGGTAATTACACCACGGAGGTACTTACTCCACGGAAGTACTTACACCATGGAAGTACTTACACCATCGAATTACTTATGCCATAGAAGTACTTACACCATAAAAGTACTTACACAATGGAAGTGCTTACACTGTGAAGGTACTTACATCATGGAAGTACTTATACAATGGAAGTACTTACACCATGAAAGTACTTAAACCATGGAAGTACTTACATCATGGAGTTACGTACACCACTTAAGTACTTACATCATGGAGGTACTTACTCCATGGAAGTACTTACAACATGGAAGTACTTACACTATGGAGGTACATATACCATGGAAGTACTTACACCATGTAAGTACCTACACCATGGAAGTACTTACACCATGGAAGTATATACACCATGAATGTACTTACACCATGGAAGTACTTACACTTTGGAAGTATATACACCATGGATTAACTTACAGCATGGAAGTACTTACACCATGGAGGTACTTACACCATGGAAGTATATACACCATGGATGTACTTACACCATGGAAGTACTTACACCATCGAGGTACTCATACCATGGGAGTATATACACCATGGAAGAATATACAACGTGGAAGTACTTACACCCTGGAAGTGCTTACTTACACCATGAAAGTACTTACTTACGCCATGGAAGTACTGACACAATGGAAGTACTTACACCATGGAGGTACTTACACCATGGAAGTACTTACACCATCGAGGTATTATACCATGCAAGTCTTACACCTTGGAAGTAATTGCACCATGAGGTACTTACACCATGGGAATATATACACCATGTAAGTATATACACCATGGAAGTAATTACACCCTGGAAGTGCTTACTTACACCATGGAAGTAATTGCACCATGAGGTACTTACACCATGGGAGTATATACACCATGGAAGTATATACACCATGGAAGTAATTACAACTTTGAAGTGCTTACTTACACCATGGAAGCACTTACTTAAACCATGGAAGTACGTAAATCATAGAAGTAATTACTCCAAGGAGGTACCTACACCATTGAAGTATATTCACCATGGAGGTACTTACACCATGGAAGTATATACACCATGGATGTACTTACACCATGGAAGTATATACACTATGGAAGTCCTTACTTACACCATGGAAGTACTTACACGATGGGAGTATATACACCATGGAAGTATATACAGCATGGAAGTCCTTACTTACACCATGGAAGTACTTACACAATGGTAGTATATACACCATGAAAATACTTATACCATGAAAGCACTTACACCATGGACGTATATACACCATGGAGTTAATTACACCACGGAGGTACTTTCACCACGGAAGTACTTACACCATGGAAGTACTTACACCATCGAATTACTTATGCCATAAAAGTACTTACACCATAAAAGTACTTACTCAATGGAAGTGCTTACACCGTGAAGGTACTTACATTATGGAAGTACTTATACCATGGAAGTACTTACACCATGAAAGTACTTAAACCATGGAAGTACTTACATCATGGAGTTACGTACACCATTTAAGTACTTACATCATGGAGGTACTTACTCCATGGAAGTACTTACACCATGGAAGTACTTACACTATAGACGTACTTATACCATGGAAGTACTTACACCATGTAAGTATTTACATCATGTAAGTACTTACACCATGGAAGTACTTACACCATGGAGGTACTAACACCATTGGTCGTTGTAATTGTTTAAATACGTTACTATAAATATAATGATTATTGAGGGGTTTCCAGATCGTTTGAACACCCGGTATATTGAGCAATCAAACTCATTGTTTATATTATTTTATATGTTAGTACGAGATGAAACGTATGTAATAATAATATTCTTAGGGAACCATGAGAGTATACAATTATCATAGAACTATTAATTAAAATGACTTTGTGATTTTAATACATTAAATCATACATTAAAACTGCCTTGAATATGTAACAAAGCAGTTTATTTCCTAAAATTCTTACATTATATTAATAATCATAAACCTGTTTAATTTTATTTTATAGAACTATTGTACTACCCGTATTTATTAAACTAAATTGAAAATTAACGTATATTAATTTAAACATATTTACCAAATATAAACAAAAGGATAACAATAAAAGAATTTTTTTAATTTTACGTACTTTAAATTAGTACACAAATTGATTTATTATCAAACAACACTTATCGACAAATCTAATTAGTTAGAAAATTCACCGTTAAAGTGGAAAACAGGAGTACAGAACTAATCATAATTGTATTAAAATTAATTTAAATTTATGTATACATTTTATTTACTTTTGAATCCTAACAATTGTTTTATATAACAGTAGTAATGTATTTTTAAGACTTGCGATACATCAAGAAAGTAGCTTCCTAGCACACTAAGAGCTACTAACTTCATGTTTCTTTACTAAACTATACTTATTCTCCAAAATATTGTGTCATATAAGTTACCATATATTGTAAAGAACGTATATGGTATTTGTTGGTATTAATTATTTTATATTAGATGATGCAGAAATAATAAAATGATTTCCTGATCATTAATAACAATTTCTAATTCATAATGGTAAACTCATAAAATATTTTATTATTGTTTCACATAGAAAATAATGTTAGTAAAATGTGTTTATTTTTACAGATATATTATTCTGAATATTTTAATTGCTTTCAACAAGTTTGTAGAGTTGATACAGCATAACGTTTCAAACGCCTGTTTTGGTATTGTTTTTTTAACTATGAACAGTATTTTCATAATTGTTTAAACAGGTGGAAAAAACATATTAGCTGGTGGATAAAATTATATTTGTTGAAAAACTTTTGCAATATATTTATTGCACTCTCGTGCAATATATCTATTGTTGAAGTGCACTCTCGACTTCAGTATTGGATTGAATGTTGGGTTTCAGCTAGGAAAACACTTGTTTGTGAAGTAAGGAAATCCCAAAATGATATTATTCGCATTATACTAAAACAAAACACTAGTCAATCATTATTTCCATTATTTTTGTGGTAGCTGCCATAGCTGGGAGATCACAAAATCGTGACAATTCAGCTACCAGATTTGTTGCTCGTTTAGAACTACCCAGGGCGTACGTACAGCTTTGAAGAATTTCTGTGGACGCGAACAACATTACACCCCAAGAAGTGCTAAAGAAACGCCTGCAAATAACCTTGCAGCCCTGGAAGAATATTTTAGAACCTAGAAGCTGAATCCTAACCATCAAAACCCGAAGTAGTCTGCTTCCACTTAATTAGCAGACTGGCTAATCGAAAACTGAACATCTTCTAAATGGTGTAAAACTCCATCATAAAGGGCACCCACAATACCTGACAGTAACGTTAGACTGATCGCTAAACATTAAAAGCCATCTTCAAAAAGCAGCAGCTAAAATTAAAACCAGGGAAAACATATTACATCATATCGCCGGAAAACTTGGAAAGCCAACGCACACATCCTGCGTACTACTGCTTTGTCACTAGTCTATTCAGCTGCTGAATATAGTTCTCCCGGTTGGCTAAATAGTGTTCATACTAAAGCGGTCGATGTCCAACTTAATAGGGTCATGAGAGCTATTAGTGGCACCGTCATGTTAAATCCACTCCCTTGGCTCCCAGAGCTGTGTAATATAGCTCTTCCAGAAATAATACGTCAGGAGGTATTATTTCTTACATATTACATATTTAACTCATTTAACTCTTATAAATGAAAGAGTTAAATAAGATCTGTAATGCCACGCACCTAACCATTATACAGGATCTCCCACGTCAGAACGTTAGCTTAAAATCTCAAAACCCACCTCTACCTACTGCTTTCCATTTGAGCAGATCATATTTCTCACCCACTACTAGCTGGCTGTAGCGTAGACGTAACTGTTTTGATGGACGTAATAAGTTCTTTATTAACGATTCGTTTATAAGGTGGGATGAATCTCCATCGTAGGGAGTGGACACTGTTAAATAGGTTCTGAACTGGCATTGGTAGATACAATTACTGGAAGTATAAATGGGGATTGACAGTAGATCATCATGTGATTGCGGGAAGTCCATCCAAACAATGGATCACATAGTTACAGAGTGCCCCCTGCGCTCTTTTAAGGAGGGATTGGTCAGCATACACAGGATCAGTGAGGCACGTGTTAGATGGCTCGATGGATTGGACTTAGCTTTATGAAATGTAAAGGATATCACTTTACATTTCATAATCAATGAATATATAATCATGACTTTTGGATATTTATTCAAATATACATCGCAGCTTTATGATTAACAAATGGTAGCTGACAACAAACCATACGATATATTTATTTCCATTATACAAAGCTTTTAAAATTTTACCAATTCAACATCTATTCATCTTTAAGAGTCTGCAATTGTTCTTCATTACGAGTGAACGTTAAGGTTCGACTAGAATTCAGTAGAAGCAATAATCAGAGAATTTTTACTAAACTAGAAATTTTATAAAATCTGTTTTTAAACGATTATTCTTATATCTTGAACCACACTTTTTTTAATCAACTCCCAATTCATATTAAGAAGAGTGATAGTTTAAGAGAATTTTGTATAGATCTTCAAACCTAGTTATTTACTTTAGTTAGTACATATTTTATTCTTTGCACCACAAAATAAGTCCTTCTTTTGTGTCTTCTGGAGGTTCAGTAGCAGTTTTGTTATTTATAGTATAATACTGTGTATATAATGTATGTTTAACCACTAGTACTTAATTAACCAATGTATTTTAATTTAATACACATTTGAATACTCTGCAGGAAGCTTTAAATAATATGTTTCTGTTCCGGCTTGTATCCAGTACTTCTACACCGCAGAGATCTGAACCAAATACAATGGATAACGGGAGTTCTGAAGATATTCAAAGTGGAGATGTTAACTCTAGAACTCGTCCGTCAAGGCAATGCAGTAATCTAGTTGAGGATCGACCATCAGAACACACACAAATACAAGTGATGGAGATTAGCAGCACAGTCCAGTTGGATGCGAAAGCTTTCATGATATTTCTGACTGGATTTTAACTTCTAGGATTTGAGGGACACTACATAAGTTCCCCCCCTTCACCAGTTCCCCCACCACCACCACCATTCCCTAGGATAATGTTCCATCACTTCAACACTCTTCCAGGTAGACACTTGAACAAGTATCATCTACCACTGATAAAGATGCAAACCCCGACTGGAGTTCGGAGACTAAAGAAACACTTAACAGTAGGGCTAAAATAGCGGATATTGTTGAAAAGATCAAAAATAAACTGTAATTTACAAAAACCACAAATGGAAGTTCAATACGCATTTTGTTGAGTTTATGCGGGTAAATCCCAATTCTACTTACATACCTAATTGTTGTATTTGCATCAGTGGAAGACATCATGAATACTATTTTATTCTATTACTTGAAAGCATAGATCGTAGCCAGTGTGTAGAAGAAGTTTACAGTAAACTGATGGCCAAGCTGAAAGAAAGTGACGAAGCATCAGTGAGAAGAGTTTGAGCAAGGACAATCTAGTTATTCAGTTTTTGTAAACAAAAAAAAATTTAAAATTCAATAAATAAAAAATAGCCTTTTTACGCAGAAACACCTTCTGTAAAAAGAATACATTAAAAAAAAAAACAACCACAACCACCCTAATGCACTTCCAAAACTATATTACGTCACTGATCCACGTTGCCACCCCACTTCACACCCCAAGTCACATATACTTATAAAGTAAATGCTTAAACAGCTGTTGTGCCAGAACTGGCAAATCCTACTATTTACGTACCGTGGAATCTAGTGGAATCAGACGTACACATATAGTGATATATATTAAAAACATAAATACTTAGACTCCAATTTACAATATGTCCTGTAAAATTACTGTTCGTTACTATTGTACGCGTATGGGTGGGTATTACCACTGTACGTGTATGGGTGGGTGAGCTGGTTATTACCACTGTACATGTATGGCGTCATTACCACTGTACGTGCATAGCGTCAAAACAACTTCAACATATAATTGATTTTTCTAATTATAAATAAAGTTTTTAAAGAAGTACTTCTTTAAATTGCGTACAAAGAACTGTTATAACTTTATTTTGTTAGTATTAATTTGAACTCTTAACTTAAGTTTAATCCAATATGTGTGGTCTTTTAGTTCCATAAAGTAATTATAAGGTTATGTAAAGTTAAATTTTTAAATATCACTGTACATAATTCATATAGTGTTCTTTATATAAAACAAAATAAACTCTATTTTATTTTCTTTGTTTGATATTATATTGTTGTTAATACTATTTTGTAATCTAAGTAAGTTCAGTTATATAACCATGTAGAGATAAATATATAAACAGGAGAAGCTCTCTCCAGTGTATACAAATTATCTCTAATTTTAAAGTCTAGTTGAAAATGCACTAGGTCCAGTTTTAACTGTTCCATTTTGTCATATAAACACCTGCGTTTGCAGAAAAACTTTTAGTATGAAAGCTCTATTTTCATTCATATAGCAGATGTTCAATAGTAATTTGTTACAAATACAGTGATTTGTTTTTATATTATATTTTGTAATAAAAATATACCTTTATTTACCGGAAGAGTTATTTTTATGCTGCATTTGCTGTGATACATTTAAATTTAAGTAATTTAAAATGATGTCAATTGCACTCAATGTTATTTATTCTGCATCATCAAACTTGATTTCCTTTGTACCTGATTATATATCAAACCTTAATAACTGCATACATAATATTTTCCTGTTTTATCAATCCAACTCAAAATATTTTAAATCTCGATTCCTATTTGATTCAAACACCCAGTTAGCTTCATTTATAGATATATAGAGTTTAAAGGTAAGATTGTCAAGTTATTTTACTCGCAATGCTAGGTCTTGTTTTCATAGACCGAGCTCCCATTGTGGATTAAGGTCAATATCTTCAAATTATGTTACATGCAGTGTTATCTTGTGATGCCATGAGACGATCTCCCAATAATTTCAATGATATAGATCTCAAAAACATCAAATTATGGTACAAGCAGTATTGTCATGCAATGTGAGTTGAGCTACCAATAATTATAAAGGGCGTATATTTATTGGTCATGTTATGCTACGTGCAGTTTTATCTCAGGATGTCACAGGCTGAGCTCCTATTGAGGCTGAAGGTCGAGATCGTCAAGTTATGGTACACGCAGTGTTACCTCGATATCACAGGCCAAACTCCTAATGAGGCTGAAGGTGGAGATCGTCAAGGTATGCTCCATGCAAATTTATCTCTTGATATCACAGGTCTAGCTCCATTGAGGCCGAAGTTATAGATCGTCAAATTATGCTTCATTATGCTCATGATATCACAGACCAAGCTCCCAATAAATCCAAAGATCGAGATCGTCATGTAATGATACAGGCAGTGTTCTCTCGTGATATTACAGGCCAAGCTTCTATTGAAGCCGAAGGGATAGATCGTCAAGTTATGCTTAATACAGTGTAACCTCGTGATATCACAGGCCAAGCTCCTATCGAGCCCAAAGGTAAATGTCGCCAAGTTATGCTACATACAGTGTTACCTCGTGATATCACAGGTCAAGCTCCTATCGAAGCCGAAGGTATAGGTCGTCAAGTTATGCCACATACAGTGTTACCTCGTGATATCACAGGCCAAGCTCCTATCGAGCCCAAAGGTAAATGTCGCCAAGTTATGCTACATGTAGTGTTACCTTGCGATATGGCTCACCTTCCATTGATGTCAAAGGCTAATGCCTTGAGAATTATGTAGTTTGGCCTTTAAATAATATTTTTTATAGTTGCTTTGTTAAATTAAAAAACAACTTTCGTCCACCTTATGCAAGGAAACATAATTAGAATTATTTAACGCAAACAATTAAGTACCCAATCTTTAATAATGTAGCTATATAAACAGTTCTGAAAACATTTACGACAGTTTTTAAAGTTTTTTTTTTTTTTTGTTTTTGTAGTTTTATATTTAATGCTTGAATATAAAAGTTAAATTTTATTCAACTAAACTTAAAACGATGTAGTCTCTTGTAGTTCAACTATTCAATGGATACGTCAAATATGTTTTACTTAAATTTTTTAGGATATGAAGAAGAGTGATTTACTTACAGCTAAGCACTTTATTTCGGATTTATGTGTAAGATTTGTCGCTATATGTGCTCTATATTAACAAACCGAAAAATCAATTACTATCTCATCTCCAATTTATTTACAATTAATTATTACTGAAAATAATTATAATTAATTTTCCCAAGTTTCCTACTCACATAGCATGTAAAAGGTGACTAAACAATTTTTTTTCGTCTATCTTGTGAAATATAATTTACGGGTTGTTTTAAGCAATTTTTCAGCAAATATACTTAAACAATAATTTCTTATTATAAGTAATAAGTATATTTGCAAATATACACAGTAATACTTTACAAAACAATCATGAATAAATTACGTGTTTTACAGTATCTTAAATCAACATTTTGTAGCGGTAAAATGTGTATACGTTTATTAATTTGTAACTTAGTCGGTAAATAATTTAAGATAATGATGTCCATACAATTAAAAAAACGATGATTTGTAAGCATTTTTAGAGGTAGGATTATTGACCTTCGTAAACTTTACGGCTCTTTCAAGAAACCTGTTCATTGATGTCTGATGAAAAATATAATATAAGGTTGACATTTGACCAAAGTGAAAGTCTGAATCGATTTCTCGGAAGAAAGTAAGAGGATCTCTGATCCAACGAGATTGGTTGTTCTTTTTTCCTTAGTGGACTTTGTTCGGAGTCTGATAAATCCCTTCAGTATCTGTAACTCCCAATGAAGCCTCCTTCAACCCTACTTAAACTCCAATTTACTTGAGCATTCCTTGTTTTATCACTTTTCAGTTTTGTTTTGCAAAAATACTGGAAGTATTTTTGTTGCAAATGAAATGTTGTGTAAAAAATATTGTTTCCTCTTGTACGTATTTCCAATAATAACGTACTTGGATTTTAATGTGTAAAAGTAATAAATCAATGAAACTGTTAATAGGTATTTGATGTACAATATAACATTGCACTTATAGGATAGGTAATGTATCAATGAATGGTTCATAAGGTATACAAAACATGAATTGCAATATCTTGTCAAATGAAGCATATTCATTATCGACATATTACACATTGCTAGTAATCGGGAATGAAATATTAGCTTTATAAGTGTAATTACTCATACATTTCAAACGATTGCAATAAAAATTATTTTGTAAGAAATGCTAAATATCTGTTTATTTATTATTTATAGTCAGGTTTAATAATTATGCATAGTATTAATTAAAAAAAATAATTATAATGATACATTTAAGGATAGTTTCTTATTTTGAATCGTAGTTCTCTTGTTATAAAACATACATTGAAACAACTGTAACGGTATTACGGACTATTTTTGGTTTTACTATACAATTAAGCCAGATGCCATACAAAGTGTTCAGTATTTCCTATTTTGCAGTTTAATGAGATTACTTGCATTTGACACTAAGTTCAATAATATATTCATGTTATATTGAGCACTTTAACATAACTTAAGAACTATTTAATGGTGATGTATACTAGCCACGATTATCACAGATTTTAACATAGGTAAAAGAAACAAGGTTACGATAAAGAGGAAAACACCTAAAATACTGAATCTGGCAACATTGAAATTATGTTACAAAATTTTACAAAATACACACAAGTCACTCTCAGTGAGTAGTGATGAGTGCATCCATTTTTTTCAGTTAATATTTATGTTTTGATGGATATTTTCATAAAAGTAAAAAAATCTGCGAAAATGTTCATAATTAATTATCATATTAAAATATATTATCATAAATCTGCGTATTTTTCTATATACACTATATAAAATACATATTTAAGACACATTTATTTATATAATTTTTTTATCATTAAGTTTTCTTGAGATATTAAAAAAACAATAAATAAACTTTCATTATATATACTTAGTGTTCCATAAACGTATGCACGCTCATAATACAATGTACATTTAACCATGGTGTAATTTTTATGTGTGTTTGCCAGAAGTCGGTAGCAGCCCGATGTAGAGAACCGACTTCAATATTTTGTTGTGGATACATTGGATCATGTAATTAAGGGCAGGTGAATAAGAAATTAATTTATTTCTAGATTTGTTTAAAAAAGACGTGTTAAACGTAAAAAACACACGTTAAATTAAAAGTCAAAATTTGACTTTGTTCAATATCATTTTTATTTCTCGATTATTAATGAACTTTCGGATCGCGTATTTTAAAAACAGTATTTAAATAAACTTACCCTTAAATATAGGCTATTTTATCCTATTTTACAATGAATTTTATTAATTTAAAGCAGTCCAAAAAATACACAGTTATGGTATTTAAACTAGTTTAATCTATTTGATTAGTATCTTTTACAACGTAATTAAAAGATTGAATGCACTTACTAAGTGTACTAAGTTTTGATACAACTAAAGTTTAGAAGAAATTTTACGTACCATCAAGGAGCTGTTTTCCTGAGATTAGGTAAATTTAGCACATATAGTAACGTGTAGATATATAAAGTTATCAATTCCATGTAATTTATTAAAATAAATACGCGATAAGGTAACAAAATGAAGAACAACATTATTTAAATATAAAAGCAAACTCGAGACAGCTTTTGCATTTACATTTATTGAGTTGGTCAATACCATATATGTGGATGAAAGGGTTACCAGCAATGTACGTGTATGAGTTAATGGGTTGATCCTTACATGTCCTCACATCTCTTGACATGTATGCAATAAAAGGACATTAAATTGTCTAGTCATGACTTTAATCACATAAACAAATTTAATTCTTAATTAATGAGGAATCAATCTCTTTGCTAACTTGTAAAAATGCAACCTTCACACAATTCTATATATTTTAAAAAAATTAATGAAATAAACTTACAATACAAGTAAGCTGTTTTAATAGTTGTTTGTACAATACTTCATTTTTAATAATGTTTTTAAATAATTCCTTTATGATTTAAATAAATTAATATAAATATAAAATAAACTATAATAATATAAAATATTTGTTTATGTTGTTCTTTGGAAAGTGAATGTGGCTAAAAATTAAAATTCTAAGAATGAAAATCTAAATTTGTTGAATTCATTACGTCACTGCGTCATATCATCATATGTCGAAAGCATTTATGAATAACTTATTAATGTATTTTTATGAAATGTTATTTAGTGTATTAACCTAATTTTACTCGTAACCCCATTTAGAATTTCGGTGTAAGTGTTATTGAGCCTATATATTACAAACAGATATATTAATTACTTGCAAAACGCTCTACCTATTGAAAAACATTTATAGTGTCATATTAATTGTTCCTCAATATTCAAATATTTTTAAAGAGGAATATTAATGCTATAGACAGAATCATCAGACCCGTAAGTTTGTATGCTATTCAACAATTGCTGTTCTTCTTCTTATTTCTATTATTATTCAATTCAATGTAGAACATAACATTTACTAAAGTTTTACCATATGTCATTTTACAAGAGTAAAATTTTATAACATTCATTTTTAAAACAGTAAACTATACTCTTCACAGATCTGCCAGGAATTGTTATTAAATTTATAATGAGTTAAGAAGAATTTTAAATATATTCTGAGAATGCCTCGCCTTCACTTTGTTACTCTCTACATTAACTACGCATGAGTTCCACTGTTGAAAGCCTTGTGAAAAAGTTACCTGGAAGGCAATTATATGTTTATTACCTTTTACACAATGCAAACCTCATTAATAATTTTTTTATTCTTAAAAAGCCGTTTAACACAAAATTATTGAAATATATATTGTTTGTAACAAAGAAATTAATAATTATGGTTTATGTATAGCTCCTACTCTTGCATATCTGAGAGGCAATATATAATTAAAGTGACACCAAGACTAGTTAGACCTGATAATTACATGTTTAATTACTCATGTACTGTAAATATAGAGAATTTTAATTAATTTATATATGATTTATTATTAATTTTCACTAAAGTTTTTTCTAGTTTCATTCCTTAGTATTTTTCAAATAAAATACTATAATGCAATTTATTAAAATGAATGGCAATTTAAGTTTTCAAACAATTTTAGTGTTATTTTTGCCATTCTTGTAATTTTTATTGCGATGGTCACGCTTTTTAAAAACAGTAGAACTAAATTAATACTGCGAATTTGCGCAGTAAAATATTCTAAATTAGGATATTGAAGTATATTGTAAGATTTCTCGTTGTATTAAGCCATAATGACAGTATCAGTAATCAAAGCATGACTAATTTTGAAATGTTATCTATTAAAGGTTAACACGCTAACAAAATATTGATAATAAAATCTAAGAATTATTAAGTATTATACCTGAACATTAATAATACTTTGTTAACATGTTAGAAATTAGGTATGTTTACAAAACATGTTGAAACAAATATGATACATACACATTTAGTTCCGAAATGTCTATGCTATTAACTTGACGGCGAGTTTAAAAAGTCTCAGTCTTGTAAAATAATGATAAATTACTCATAACTTGGGCATTTATCAACACTTTATGATACGCTGAAGGAGGATTTTAATGTTTCAGGACAATTAGACCAAATTGTCAACAATGGTTCTTTGACACAACAATAATATTAAGTAATCATAAAATTTTATTTTAATCTATTTCGTACGCTAAAGTCATTTATAAGATGTATGGGCAGCCTGATTATGAATTCGAATGTAAGAAGAGAAGTACTGATCTGGAATACAGAATAAACTATTACAATCATAAAATAAAATATGTAATGTATATAAAGTGCAAAGTCAAGAGAAAGCTTATCTTTATATTAAATTGATGTATGACTAGTTTAAGCATTATAAATAATTTTTTTGGTACTAATAACATAACCAGGCATCATTTGAGAAAACTAACCTGCAGGAGGGAGGAAATTATGGTTTATGCCAGGGTTACAATTCCGTGGTTGTAGGTCAACAATAGCATAGAATTAGAAGATATTAAATTTATGAGTTTGAGAAAATGAAAAAAATCTGCTCTGTGTACTCCATAAATTATAGCTAGGTATTATACTTCCTTTTATTTTAATTGTCAGTCATAGTGTACTCGTTTTCACAAAATCTAAACCATTTATTCAGTTAAATTCAGATTAAAGTTGTATAACAACTTAATTATAATATTAGTTCATATTAAATCTATGTTTTATTATTTATAATATAATTACATTTCTTCACCAACTAAATAAACTATACAACAATCTGGAGCATGTTTATGACAGTTTTATTTAGTTGAAAGCAATTCGTTGATATGGTAGATGTATTTAGGAGCTCTGCAACTCGTTATTATTTAGCCCTCCTACACATATACACCCACATCTGGCGTGAACCTCACTTTATTACGCCCACGTTGTCACCTGTTTCAAAGTTTACCTACGTTATTTTCTAGGTACAAATGTATTGTAAAATTAATTATTTAATCCATATCTGTGCGGGCTATCAAATGTATAAAAGTAAACAAAAAAATGATTAATTGATATACCACTATGTTTAATTTTTTGCATTCCAACCCCATGTTCAATAAACCAGGATAAAATTGTTTAGTAATTTGTGTGTGTTTTAAGAAAACCTTCTGCCGTACTATCCTATTTTGTATAGACAGTGACGTTTATGTGTATATGTTGTCTAGTTTGACAAAAACTTTATGTATCACACAGTATATGTTTTTTTTTATTTATACTATCACGTAAACAATTACGTGATAGTATAAATAAATGAATACAGCCCGGTCAGTTTGGTGCAGCGTTGCAAAAAGCACACTGTTACAGCCACAGAGATATATAGTATATATTTATTTATGAGTTGAGGCTAAAGTTATCGCCATTATTAATTATATCATATTTTAATCAGTCTCTACATAGTAATTTATTTTTTAATTGAGTAGGCAATCAACAATTTTATTACTTAGAATGTTACATTCACTCCACACGTTTCAACTTATACAATGCAATATTACTATCCGTTCTTGATATCACTCTCCTATATTAGTATAAAAATACTAATGTAGTTTCAGATTGATTTAGTAACATTTCCAACCCTAAAATTTTTTAAACATTGCATTTTTAACATGACCAATCAATATAATACTTAAAATTTGGTTTTATTTCTGTCACATAAAATATTTTGGTGTCTCAGCTCGTCCACAACTAAAACCCCATTTAATATAATTGAGTAAGTATTTATTATTTCCTTCAAACACGATTTAATTTACTCAATTTAGTATTTTTCCCATTTTATGAATATTTGTGAAAAATCTTTATGATTTTTCGTTGAAGGCTGCGATTAGAATGTTGCTTTCAAAAGTATACTTGTGATATTCTGCACTGTGTTTACATCAGTTTTTATTTAATTTTTCTGATTTTTTAAATATTAAAACTTTGAATCTGTTTAGCCTATGACCTTTATACTCTATTGGTTCTCTTATCTATGTGAATATTCTTTTTACATTATTACATTCCTCCACCATATGAAGGCTGACATGTTACTTATGAGTGTTCATAGTCATCCCTCAGTTTCCTGTTGACCTCCTTCTACCACTCACGACACTTTTTCTGGATTTCTTACGTCGCTTTTATGCTTATGCAACTCTCCTCTCGTTGACTATTTTCTTGACGCTTATATAATTATTATCCGGAATAATTCAAAGGTTTTCTAATGCTCTACAATTGGTTGAATTTCCAAATGTTACACGTTTTAATAGAAAACAATAAATAAGACATATTAATGTTCAGACCCGCCAAGTTCAAAATGTGTTGCAAATAGGCCAATGGCCTAATTTGTCTGGTTGTTGTCTAATGGCTAATCAACTGAAAAATAAACAATGGTAGCACTTTAACTGTCAATTCGTGGTGATTTTATTTTCCTATAAATATAACAACATACTTTAATCCTTCAAGGGAGACAGACACATTTGCAGCGATATTTTACGATTTTCCTGTGTCCCCATTCTGGGCAGCTATCCTTAATTGAGTTATAAACCCTTCTCAACTTGGGCTAATCCTTTCTGATATACAACTAAAAAACTCTACGGATAGCTTTTTCTTCTTAGACACATTTCTTTTGTAACATAGAATATTTTCGTGAAAGAAATGTACTATAGTATATTATAATAATTTAACTATAAACTTTTAAATACTCGATTTATTTATTATTTTAAATCTTATTTGTTTGGGAAAGAATGGAAGTTAGAAATATACAAGATGATACTATAGGCTATTGTATTTTTATTTACCGTTTTTGCTTACTATAAATGCTTTTCTTACTGCAGATATTCATATTACAGCATAATTTGTCGTACATAACATAGATTTATTTGAAAAATCGCATTTTAATAGTACTATATGTCTAAATGATTGTATGTTATACACATCTAAAAGCTAAATTTAGCTCCAGAATGTATCTCAACTTTAATACTCAAACGAGCTCACTCCCACTGTATATTTTCATCCATCAGTTATTGCAAGCTCTTACACTGATAGTATTTTATCTTAAACTTACACTTTACACGCAGTAGCTTATTGACAAAGTATTTTATATTTGAAAAAATTTGAGGAAATTGTAGGCGATTAGTTCTATGCTCAGTCATCTTAATACTGACAAAGCGTTCACTCAATAGTTGCCATCGACGTGGAAACTACTGAATTCTAAGTAAATCTGTAGGTAAACTGGTATAGTGGTGTAAATTATAAAAGTTGTCGACATCATGTTCCCCCTGCCACCAGAGCAATTAAAATTTCTGAATTCGTGCAAGCCCTTGAAATGTAGCCAACAATGGTATTCGAAAGCATTACAAGTCCCTTATTACCTATGAGAATATTGTACTTTATTTTTACAAAAATCCTATTCAGAGGCTCTAATTCACTGAACATGTTGTATTATTTGACCAAAACATAACCATTAATTATATTCTTATTATTCTTAATTTAGCCTATATGGTTTTGTTTGATGCAACAGTTAGATTGAAAAAAAGTTATACAAATTGAACTGTAAAGTTTCAAATTATAATTTTATTAGCAATTTATAGACTACCCACCGATTGGAGTCATGCAGTGGTTACTTCGGTCGAAAAGTAAATTCCACTTGGTAGTATAATAATGTAATAAATTTAGACATATTACTTAATTTAATTTGTTACTGCCTGGCGCTTTTCCGCTATTTGGGGTTATGTGGAGGATTGTTAGAGAGTTAATAATATAGTTGGAAGACATGTATATACGAAGAGACCAAAAAATTAGAATAGACATTTGTTATTGTGTATGTATATATTCGCTCATCAATCCTCATCACACTAATTCGAAATCCATATTCGCCCATATCTTGACGATCGGCGTCTTATGAATAAATAAAAATAAAATAAAATATATATAACTAGCTGTACCCACTCGCTTTGCCAGTTATAATATTGAGTTTATACTGTATAATCGAAATGTGCAGCAACCAATTTTTTTCAGTTTACTCTGTATCCAATTTTATAAAATATATTTTTATTTCTACAAAAAGAATGTGTAGACCAATTCTTTGTGGTTCTTAGCCATTTCTAACTACTATCAAATTTGTTACCTGATTATTTTCTTATTTCAATAGTTAGTTTCTACTATTCTTGATTATTATAGGTTTACTTTTACTATATAATTTCTTTCCAAATGTTTCTATTTTATTCTTATCTTTATTAATTTCAAAAAATTATGTAATAAAAATGTTTTTATATTCTCTTGATACGCCCATTTAACCAATCGTATTTTTTCTCATGCTGTAATGTGTTTCGATGTATTCTTATATGTATTTTTTATTTATAAGTCTTTATGTTATTAATAATGAATAAATTAATTTTTTAATAATCTTCCTTTTTTAATTTTTTTATCATACGACGTCATCAATCGCAAGTTTAAAACAAAAATCTCATAGATAGTTGTTGTTGAAAGCTTTGTTCTTGAGTTCAACAAAATTTGTTCTCTATCGAAGGCCACATAATATTCAAATAATTTATGGTTTTGAAACACACGTGTATTATTACTGTAAAATTAATGAATGTCCATTTATATTCAAACAACTGTGTAGAAATGAGTAGACAGTTTATAATACACTTTTATAATCGTTTAAAATACATAATTATCTATATAATGTCATCTACGATTTATTTTAACTTAGCATATATACAGATATTTTATTGCATGAATTAAAAATACGCTTTGATGATAGTGAAACAAATGTATTAATATGATTTAATATTTACAGTAATCACATATTAGTATTATTTATAAAATTATACGGTGTATTATAACAGCGTAGCTGTGTGTAAATGTAATATATATAATTTTTAATTTTCTATTGAATACTTTAATTTTTTTAACCAGTTTCGAAAATGCCATCAGCCAATACACGTTCGGTAAGTAACACGGAACATAAATTACATTTCACGGCCTTGTGAGCTCACAAGAGCACCTAAATTGACTCGGATGGCAACTGGAGCAAGATAGTGAATAGCATTACACACAGGAAACCAAGCAATAACACTTCAAAGCACATCCGTCAAATGCTGTATAGTGAGAATAACCAATGTGTATGGTAACATTTATCTAAAAAATCACACTTTTCGTACTACTGTTTATTGATTTTACATTAATTCTAAACGGAACCAAAGAATAATTGCTGTGTTACTATATATATAAAACGTGTTATAGAGCTATTGATTAATTTTTTTACTATGTACCTCCATTTAGACTTCCATTTAATGTTTAAATTTCAAACTAAAAATATAATATATTACCTTAAACAAATTTTGTATTAAAAAACACATTACGACAAAATTTAAATAAGAACAACAAGTATATGTAAGTTAATTATTTAGGTATTTATCCATAAGCTATTTACATTCTATGTAAAATGTATGTTCTTTATATACAAAAATTAATAACTACTTCCCCATCGATAATATCTATTCGAGATAGAACAAATTAGGCATCTGACGGTTATTAGGTTTACTTCTTCACTATGGATAGTTTAAGATGTCTTCTTGAATAATAACTAACTGTCAAATGTATTATTGTTGAATCATCATCTTTTGGTTTTTTGTTTTTTAAGTCTGATAGTGTATAAGAACTAAAAAGTTAAATTATATTTAAATATTATGAAATAAGTTTATTTTTAGAAGATATGAGATCCTTTTCATACTTTTAAAACTGTAATGCGAATTCATTGTTATTAAAAATAAATGGAATTTTAAAGTGGCGTAAGTTTCATTTTGAATTTGAATTGCTAAGATAAGAGAGGACGAAGAATAGAAGAGGACGAAATTGAATTGATTCAATTAAAAACTTCAGCTATCAAGCATGTGTCCCATGTGTACTAGTAAGGGAAGTTTTTTTTTATTTTTAGTACTATATATCTATAATAATAAATCAAAGTATTTTTAGTTCAAATATTAAATAAGTAATGCTTAATATTGAATAAGTAATGTTAACACATAAGAAAATGTGTCAAATAATACAGAATATAGAGTATAAACATATTGTAAAGACCTACTTTTTTATATTGCGTAACATTTTAATTATTGCTTAACATATACGTTATTATCATTTTAAAATACCAATCTATAAAAAAACTTATGTTAATAAGTTAAAAAAATTGTTTTAAGGAAGTATTTACTACAGTATTTATTGTCATTTTATATAACCTATAATATTTTTTATTATTATCTGAAACAGTAACCCATTTTTTTTTTTTTTAACTTTTACAAAGCATAAGACAACCATTCATTTTATTTTCAACAGGATATAAATTCAATTTCATTTTTCTTTGATTTACTAACAAATAAAATAAACACACATGTTGACAGATAAAATATAAATTTATAAGTCATAAATAAGCAAGATATATTTTAACTTCAAGAAACACGAAGACAAGAGCTGATAAACATTGACAAGTAAGTTGGTAAATTTGGTTCGTACCTGTCTGTAGCTGGGTTAAGCCTCGTGTTTTAAACACGATATTCTGTAAATCGTCTCTTACACTTTGCTTCACCTGTTAAAGGTCAACTATTGTCATAACCAAATATTATAAAAGTAGAATATTATTCTCATATGACTAAAAATATAAGTAAGTACAATCTCTCGATGGTAAATATAACAATATTTTACTGTATGGCAGATCAGGCTTCAGACTGCAGGGCCTAAGATACAAGGTTTGAGCTGACATTCAGTAAATCACTCGTTACATAAAGTTTACACACAGACATTTGTCCCATGTGGACAAGGAAGTTAAGTTTTTTATAAAAAATAAATTGTGCCGTTTATAAAAACTAGTTATTTAAGTTCAAATATTACATAATTAACACATTTTTAACAGCAATAAGGACATGTAATTAATTATATCCTGACTCATCCTTATCATTAAAGTACTTTTTAATATGCTAATATTTCGTGCGTTGAGTTTATGGCTAGGCCAGCAGTCCAATATATGATCAAAATCGTTTGAGTAATGTGTAAAGTGATAGTCCACAATACAATTCAGTTCCATTAAAAATTACTGCGAGTGTGTGAGGCCAGAAAACATTTGGTTTCTAACAAACACAGTTTAGTAGTCTCATACAGAAGGTCCAAGTTTTACCTTGAAAATAAACTATGTTTATTATGTACATAGTGCTGAAATTTCGTGCACATAGCAGCACATATATGATACCTGGGCACCTTATACATATTGTACATGTGTATACGAAAAGGTCAAATCCGATCTACTTGAATGTACGTTGACCACCTTGGATGCCTCAACCTGAAGAATATTGTCATAGTCAACAAATTTTGTAATGATCTTTTTTTATTACTTATTATAATGGAAAATCCAACATTTATAAAAATACATTACTGTTTTGAGCTAACATTTTTCAAGAATATTTTTCTTATTCTTTTTCTCCTAAAACAATTTTAATTTTTGCTAATTTAAAGTTCAATAAACCGTTTACATTTGGACCCAAAGAAAGATTTTTAAGAGAATCAGTGACAAATTATATGTTTCTCAGCTTTAACAATTATGTTTATTAATACAATTGTTATGCTGCATACAATTAATTACTTTTCTAAGCATAAACCAAATTTAATTGACCCAATCTATTGTGAAGTTATAATCATAATTTGCAAAATGGCCTTAAAAATACTATAGAATTTTCAAATATTTCCTAACTATGAGTAAGTAGAATCATATGGTGTTGAAAGAAAAATATCTACTATGAACTTGCAGATGTTTGAATATTGTAAAGATATTCTTAGGCATAGATTTAAGTTATTCATTTTCTTAGATACCCCAACACTACGAGCTATGCACATATGGGAGGACTGTATTTGCATTTAGATAGCCTTAATGCACTTGAACGACGAGAATATATACTTGACTATTTACCAGCCCGTATCCATCAGTAGTTACCAAGAGAAACGGGCATGTTACAGTTAAAGTTAAAAAATATAATTATGAGAAAATTTATAAACCAATGTTATTACACTTGTCTTCGTTTGTTATACTTTGAACATTCCTAATACTATAAATATATCCCGACAGCATTAATCGTAATAAATAAATGTTATGATTTCTATATGGAGAAAAATAAAAGGAAATAAACAGGAACAGTGATGAAGGTAATAAAGCTATGGTTATATCCATTTTCTTGAGTTATTTTAGTACTTAAATAATGTTATGAACTTCAATTAATCAAACCAAAAACCTAATTAAAAATCTTTAGAAGAATATAAGATAATGTTTAATTTTGCACCTATGTTTTTACCTGGAATACAATTTACATCTCTAAGTCATATATTGAAAGCCTTGTGTTGGTGTATAAGCTACAACTAAAATTAAATTTTTATTTTTGGCACTCATATCTTTAATGTAACATTTATTATTATTATTACTTTTTTACACTATAGATGCATTGAAATCAATATTTAACGGAAAACTTACTATGGCTTACTGAGTCTTAGAGCATACATTGAATACAGAGAAGTAACTGAATTGATCCATACTTGGGCCATCAATAGAGGGCAAAGGTATGTTTTGATAAGTTATTTCAGCTGAAGTTTTCCTCTTAAGATACATATACAAACATAAACGAATGTTTGTTCATTTATTAAGAAGTACAATTAATGTCTATAGAAGAAAATACTGTAACGGAAATGTTTAAAACAGGTGATATAATGAAGGTTTATTTAATTTGTGTTAGAACATTTTTCTAAGTCGGTTTTCTTAGATATAGAGATAAAGTGAACCCTTAGTGAATGCATTAATGAGGGATGAATATTATCTTGTGATTATAAGTTCTAAATATAGTACAACAATTGAATTTTAAACCTTTGTTAGTTAGGATGTATTATACTCATATCTATCTGTTTTTAACCATCCACTGCTTTAAATAGAGTTCGAACAAAGTTTTAATTTGTAGGAACCTGTAACTGTGCGTTGATTGTGTTCAAGGTAAATCGTTCAAACGGCCTTTGATGTAGAAACTCATGTTTATTTAATAAATAAGAGTAGTTATGAGGGGTTCCAGGACTCTATTTATAAATTTATCATCTTTAAATATTAATCTCTCCATCATAAAAATGTAATAATAAGAAAAAATCAATCAATTATTAGGACAAAAATTGATTTATTTAAATACAAATTACTGATGCTTTTAAGTTAAAAAAATAAGTAAATACATAAAATGACGAATATATTAAATTTGTGACTTTATAAGTAATGAGTATTTATTTAATATAATATAAATATTCTGTATATTTATAATATAGTAATTATATTATAAAATAAAATTACTATTATATAACTCAATAAAAAATAATCCTTAAAAACGTATAAAGTATAGTTTTCACAAATGTGTTTAATCAAATTACACAATTTCACTCTTAAACAATTCTTAATTATATTTTTAATATCATTTTAACTTACAAACAAGACTTAGTCTGAATTTTTACTAAGCCTATGTTTTCTCTCAATTAATTTATTAATCTCTTTTTAGGTACTTGTGTTTTCTTAACATTCCTGTTTTTCCATGTGTATATTTCAAGGACATTTAGACAAGAAAAAATATATATTTACATATATTTCTTCATTCACGAAGTTATATTATAAAGTATTGATTTAAATAAGTTAATTTAAAGAATATAAGTTTAAAAGTATTACGACAACTGTTTCATCAGTACTATCAACAAACATATACTGTATAGTATTTCATTTATAATCTTAATGAATTTCAAATATATTTCAACTAAAAGATTCTGTAAAGCAGTTAGTAATATCAAATACTTGTACAACTTGTTCGGTAATTGTTGTTTAAATTTGCGTGTAAAATTTAAAAGAAACATTGTAACTTTATTTATTTAACTCACCATAGACGTAATTCATTGTTTCGTTTATTTAATAAACTCAAAATCTAAAGGATGTCTGTTTTATCTCAATGAAAAACGTTGTAAAGACAACCACCAGCTGTTAATTTCTACTTGTTTTATTAATTTATGACCCTTGAATTAGGAATATTCGGCCTTATTTCGTCACATAATCTAAACTCTATTAATTACACTCACCAAACTCTTTAAAATTTGACACTGACACATATTCATTTGATTGAGTCTCAATAATAAAACAAATGAATTTTTACAACATAAACCTAAATTCAATTCCTCAAAATAAATGTAGATGATTGAGTTCGATCTAATTGGCATTAAACTGATTATAGTTTATTGCTGAAGGAACAGTACTTTCCTTTAAGGGTTTGCTAGCACTAAATGCTACTATTTGAAGGGTGGAGGGGAAAAACGATGAATGTTCACTTTTTATAGTTTTGAGAAAAATGAGTCTTAAAGTTGAAAACTCTCTATAATTTTGTTTTAAAGTAAATTACAAAATTATTATAAGAAAACAACAGTTTTGTCTGCAATGGGTAAAAAAATCTCCATAGCGAAAAATAAAAAAATTATTTGTTGAAAATATACATTTTATGACAGGATAAAATGATGAGTGTCCAATTAAAATTAAATTGGTGTAATACTTTTCTTTTTAATTTTTATTTAAAGTATTTCCATCAGCTGGTTTAGTTAGATCTAAAATCACATGGAGGCGTGTTTCTGTGAAGGGCAATGAACGCTTATAACAGACCAAAATCTCAGTTAGCTTATCATTTTTAAATAATCATATCTTGTATGAGTATGAGTAATTATGATAATCAGGACCATCTATTATCATAGCCTACGTCTCTTTACATGTGTACAACTACCCGTAATAAAAACACCAAGATAAAAACTTTGCTCGTTATAATCACTCATATTCTTGAAATAGAAATTAAAGATTTCCTGTCAGTTACATCAATGATCTCAAAACATTTTAATCTAGTTCAATGACAAGATGGTCCTAGGTCATGAGATTGTAATAAAAGCTTCTTTTTTACTTCTGAAACCCTTCCATATTTATCTCTTTTCTTTGATTCACTACTACTTACAGGACAGCCCTCTTCACTCACCACTTCTTCATTCTCCATGTTAACAGGGTTTAAAAGTAATTAACTTACAATTAACTAAACAATTTTATAATTAGAAACACAACACAATAATTTCAACACAACACAACAGTAACTCAATGTATGACTTGACTATTGTATGGACCATGTGACCAAGCATGCAGAGCCATCTGGATTGGTCTCTCATCTCCTTTCCCTACAACGCAGTGAACTGTCATCATTTTTCCCCTTTCCATATTTTACAAACGTTTAAATATCTCAGGACCCTCATCGTTTTCCCCAATTGCAGTTTCACTGTATTAAACAGTTCACAATAATATATATGGGAGAACAAGTAAATATATATTTTTTTTTATTTTGAACTCTCGTCGTTTCCCCCCCCTCCCCTAACCCTTCATTTGTAAAACACCAACAGAACAGTTAACTATACATGTTTATGTATGATTATAAACCCAAGCCAGATGAAACTACTCTTTGCAACAAATATAAAACTTTTGTTGTATTTGTTTCAAATGAGGATTTATATAAAAAAAACCTAAACGTTTACCTCAATCATTTCGTAGGTAACGTACTTCTACGAAAACATACAATAGCTCCCTTTAAAGTACCAGTATATTTTATAGGTTTTTATCAGGCTCGCCTTTCCAAGACTATTAAGCTTTAGAGAAAGAAAACTCATAAATGTCTGTGATTCATGTTCCTAGCGATACGTAACTTTGATTATCAGCTTTTCCGTTCCATTTCACGTTTTACCATTGTCAAGGTAGTTTGAAGGCAATACAATACGTACAATAATTCAGGTATAAATTTGATAACTAGAAATTTAGATAATTTTATTCCAGATAGTCTCTAACCTATAATATTTTGAGCATGATTATAACGTTTTAAATATTTCTCGTTACGTTATAAAATTGAAAACTCCAATTTTATTTTATGGAATATTATGAAATTGACTATCTTAATTGATGTTTAATTACAGTATGTTAGTGAAGAAATATATTCAACCACTTATAATACACAAAGGTATTTTAAATATCTAGTTATATTCCTATACTGCCTCTGTAAAACGTGTTTTTCATTTTTGTATTATATTTATAATTTTGTATATAAATTTTTGACGGTATGTTCTTTTTGTGACGGTGTTCATAATTCATCCAAATTAATTGGTTACACATCACGTAGCTTTAGATAATATTGTAATACATCAACATATTTCAAAAATAGAATCAAGACAGGTCAGTTGATTACATCTTTCAGACTTTAAGAGAACCAACAAAACGTATTAATATTCTTAAAAAGTATTTCCACGAACACTGAACCTTTTTTCCCTACTTTAGAAGGTACTTTTGGTTACACCTGAAGAATATACTCATTTGTAGTCCTTTGAACCAATCCAAAATGAAATCTAGCCACGGCTATTTGGCTTTATAGCCACGGCCTTTATAGACTTTTGGTTTCAATGTATAAAAACGAATGATGAAAATTAAGAGATATTTAAGAAAAATATCCCTTTGCTAGTATAAACCTTTGTAAAAGTACGTTTCAGCTAGCTAGATAAGTGCATTCCAGCATTAGCACTTGAATAATATGGGAGTTTTAGGAGAAGTTTGAGATTGGGAATGCTTTAAATAATAATGGCCAATGTTAGTTAAACTATTGTTTTATAATTATTTTAACAATGATGATCATTCAGACCCAAAAACTTTAAAATGGTTCTAGAGACTGGTAGTGCAATACAAAAAAAATAACCGTTTTGCTCCTCTATTTATTTATATTTAATTGAAAAACGTTTTGTGCCTAGATTGTTCGTAGTTTAAAACAAATAATTATGCTATAGAAACTAATTGCTTAATTTAAACTAACTAAACTTTGTATCTTAAAAGCATTTTTATAAGGCCTTGTATAGTAAAACCATTAGCATGTTAGAACTGCCATAATTATTAATTATTATTTTGTTAGTAAAATGTTGAGTTGCAAATCTTAAAAGTCGTATAAGTTGGTAAAGTAATATCTTTAAAAACAAACAAACAAACAAAATTACATTTATAATAATTGTATAAATGTATAAAATAATAGTAAAACGTCAATTAATTATGTCATATAATAGATATTCAACTACAATTATAATATACATAAAATAGCAATCTCTGAATTTCAAATCTAAAACAAAAATCCTGGAAATATAACAAAATGTAACTACAGGTTATACATTGTATATATTATACGTATTGTTATACATTGTACATTGCCATCGAATGGTGAACGTGATAATAAAACAATAGGCCTTTGGAAGAAATAATATTAATAATAGTGACAATTACACTGGACATGTATGACAATTGTGTGACAATACATATGTGTGAGCGGGAGGGTCAATACTACTGTTTGTGATTGGGTGTTTGGTTCATTACCTCTGTACGTTGATCAGTAGGCAGAGTGGACAATAACACAGTATTTGTATGGGTGACACACAATACTAAATATTACAAAAAACACATTTGAAAATCAATTGTTAAAACATTTTGTTAGCTTAATTACCATTGTCAGTGACAACTAGGTACCATAAAACCCTATTGAGAATTGTTTTTTTATGCTTCGAGGTATTGTACGCAAATATAACGTATTTTCAATGCAAAAAAATGACACAACATTGATACATTACAACAAATTGAGGGTAACTGAAGCTCTATTGTTAGGACAAACATCTGCCATGATAAAACGCTATTATAGAGCAAATCAAATACCTAAATCCTGACAAAACTACGTGTGATACATATCTTGGATTAATTTAATGTATTAATTATAATTAAGCTCTTAACTGAACTCTGTTTCAGTGTTTTGTTTAAAAAATAAATTTAATATAAGATTATGAATTGAAATGCAAGCAATAATTTTAAACTTTAATGGAAATATTTTTTTATAAAACAATTTACTTAAGGAATGAACAACTCAATATTAAAAAAAATATAGATAAATAATATCTGAAAATATATTATACTACGCAATTAACACCAAGTGGTTATACAAAAGCGATCGATATTAGTGAAAAACCTTATTACGATAAGATGTGCTTATTCTATTGCCACTTATAATATATAATTAAAAAATGAAGCCCTTTTACAGGTTTAATTGTACCTTTACATGTATTATAATTATAAAGAAAAATATCTTAAAAAATTATAATATTGACAAAACCAATACACATGTTTTGTAGGGTTAAAATTAAAAGTGATAAAACAAAGGATGCTGAAGTAAAATTGAGTTTAAATAGGGTTGAAGGAGGCTTCATTGGAAGTTACAGATACTGAAGGCATTTATCAGACTCCGAACAAAGTCCTCTAAGGAAAAAAGAACAACCAATCTCGTTGGTTCATAGATCCTCTTACTTTCTCTCGAGAAATCTATTCAGACATTCGCTTTGGTCAAATGTCAACCTTATATTTCATGTTTTCATCTTACTTTATAAATTTGATGATACATAGTTTGGACTAAAAGGTTATTACTAATCCACTTTTCACACCAATACGAATACAGTTTAAAACGCACAAATATTTGTATTTCCTGTTATCAACATTCTAGTTTTACAAAGCACACTGCATTTTGCAATAGATCCTGGAAGTATATACGCATTTAATTGATGTCAAATGTTACTGATCATAAGTTGCGATTTACGTAGAGTAAAATCGTCATATTTTTTAACTTACATGTTTAAGTATTTTTTCAATATTGTAATAACAACGTTTAGGAAAACTTAAACAATATTTATAATGCTGGAGTCTTCCATGTTTAAGAAAAACATTAGTTAAAAAAAAGTCTACCACGTAAAAATCTACGTGTATTATTTTAACATCCTTTGATCTACTGTTCTTATATACATATTCTTAACTATAATAAATCTTTTTCACATGAAAAATATAAATATCATACATGACATTTTTATACGGAAAATACTACTGCAAATACAGTTATCAAGACGACACATGGTGGAACAACTCAAACTGGATAAAGTGCATATATAAACTATTACTCTTAGTCACAGATATGTTTCCATTGGAAAGCTATTTTTATGTCAAATAATTATCTCCACATAGTTATTCATATTCATATCTTTATTGTCGTCCAACAAGTTATACATGCAATGACAAAGTCATTGTATATAATCTAAAGTCTTAAATTAAAAACATGCATCATTCCTAATATTACAATCTAAATCACTAGAAGTTAAGATCGATAAGGTAGTGCAAGTACAGTTCATATAAAGAATGAAAGGCTTTACTTTTCAACAATTTAGTTAAAACACGCTTAAAATTTGATAAGCTTACTGTTCTAGCTGTGTTAGGTAACTTATTAAACAGTTGCACACCTTTACACATATATGTTTGTTGTGTTTTTCTAAGCTTAAAATGTCTTAAGTCTGTTGTTCTGAATCCTGGTATTGTGAGAATGTATCTCTTAAATTAAACATGTTAAGGTTTTCTTTTAAAAAAATCAATGACTGCAAAATAAAAATTCAAGGAAGCGTGAGTATTTCAAGACTTACAAAATGTGGCTTACACGAATCTGTGGATTTGGTACTCATAATGCTACGAAAAGCTTTCCTTTGGGATTTAAAAACTTCTTTCGCTCTAAATGAGTTACCTCAGAGAATTGTACCATAAGAAATGTGGGATTGAAACAGACCATAGTAAGCCGTAATGAGCACATTACGACTAACACACAACCTTAAATTCCTTAGGCAAAATATAACCCTTGACAGACAAGAGCAAAGAGAGTTAGTATGAGCTTTCCAATTAAGCCCTGGGTCGAGACTAATGCCAAGCAACTTAACAAATTTTCAAGGATCAGATAGCTCACGTAAACTAAAAATAATGTCATCTGTTTTATTATCATTAACAAAAAAACCATTTGCTTCAAACCACGGAACAGCTCTTTCTTTCATATAATTAATAATGACCTTATTGAGTTCAGAATTGCTGTTTGAAGTCAGTAAAGTTGTATCGTCAGCATATAGAATAGTTCTGTCAGGCACAAAGTTAGGAAGGTCATTTATAAAAACTGTGAACAAAAAAAGGACCCAGAACGTTAGGGTTAGATTTACATTTCTCATAGCTTATGTCTAATAGCATCCTAATTTTACCTAGGTATGGAGTGAACCACTTTTTATTCTTATTCTTTTTACTGTCACGCTTAAGCTCTTTTGTTTTTAATGGGCAACTCTTAAAAATGTAGATTCATAAAAATCTGAAAAGCTTCATCAACATTTTTAGCTGATAAGATAATATTATGCCATTAAATTTTTACATAATTCATGCTTAAATATGTAAGGTGGATTCATTTAACAGCCTATGAGTGATTATTGATTGTGCACCACAAGTATACAATTGTACATGTTTTTATTTGATGGATGCAAGTTGGATATAAAATTATCGAGACAGGCTGACATCCGAGTAGGTTGAAAATTTAAACAATAACAATCGTAAGACCTTAGCACATTTAAAAAATTTTATACAAGTCTGTTACTACTTCTAGGGTCTAAATTTAAGTCACTAGCTATTACTACAGCAAAAGTAAGATATTTTCTTATATTGCCAACTAAATCCAAAAGTTCTGCCAATTTCTAAGTAAAAATGTCTACATATGAGTCTAGTGTACGATATATCGACATAATTAGTAGCTTCAGTGAAGGGAGAGCAATCACAGCTGCTTCAAACTGTTTTAGCTCACACAGGAACTCAACATTAACAATGTCATAAGATACTAGTCCTTGGAAAAATAGCAGTCCCACCATAAGGCATAGTTCTGCAGTAATACGTGGCTAATTTTAATCTTTAGGCCGATATACGTCTAGTTCTTTCCTGTGTACACCAGTGTTCATTAACACACAATACATCACAATTGGTGTCATTTAGTAAAACTTGTAGAGAATTTACTTTATTTTTTATTGATTGCACATTTAAGTGTAATATTATTAAATTAAGATGATTATGTTTATTCTCATGCGGACTGTGATCAAGGTCTTTTAGTTTAAAAAGTTTAGCCTACTACACTATTATTGAATTTGTTTTTATTTAACAATCGATATAGCTCCATAAGAATATCATGGACATTTTTGAGGCCAGTGAGATTGGTTCCTGATGTCGGAGATGAAAATCCTTTCTTAGTGAGCCAAGATAAACCTACGTACAAAAATTCAAGTCAGTCGGACGTACAGTTTTTTAGAATTAATGATGAGTGGTAAATGGCTTGTGTATATATAGATACCGAAAAGGCCCCTGGTTTCAAAGTCTAGACAAACATATAAGTATACTTTTAGAGAGGGCACAAAGTACTATATTTGACTCTGAATCAATAAAATATTGTGTTTCTCGCCATTTTCAGCCATTTCCTATGATATGGATATGCGTGATTTAAAACTAAATTGTTAATTTTCGATTGACAACAGTTTGTTCTTCTAAATAACAAAGTTTCATAGTCTATAAAAATCGGTAAGTCTACTCTTTGAGGCCGTAAATTAACCAATTTGATTTACAGGCATACATTGAAAATCTAGCTCTACCTAAGGATGAAAGAGATGCGACAGAGCAAGAAGTCACAGGGCCAAAGTTGTAGATATTCTTAAATGAGATGAAGAAAATGGGGTTAGTTTTGCTGTAGAACCGTTCATTTAGCTGCTACAGTCCAATTAGAAAACGCTGTTTTTGGCAATTAAAATTGTTGTCACTAAAAGGGTTGCCATCTTAGATTTACTAAGATTTTTTTTCCTTCTAATTGCACATCTACAACATAAGACCATTGACTCTACAACAGTTCAGAATCGTAGAACTGGTACTATTTTAGTTACGGCGATGAGTGAATGAGTCAGTGGTATTTGCCTTTTATAGGTATATATATGGGTCATTATTTTAAACATAATGTACCAAATACTCCTTTCCATTTTCCACCTTTCTCTTTCTTCAAGTGTGCCTCCAATGTGGTGCATGTTCACTTTCGCACACTTCCACTATCTTCTTTTGGGCCTTATAGGTGGTATTCTTCCATCTATCCTCCCCTTTTTCTAATAGTTTTACTCCTCAAAATATGTCCTGATGTCAATAATATTTTTCGTGAAACTGTAGTGGCTGGGTCAATAACAATGTAAGTGTATGGGTGGGTAGGAGGATCAATATTACAAATAATAATGTAATTAAATGGATGGGTGATAGTGTAAGTGCTACCTACTATACAGTTATGGGTGGGCGGATGGCTCAATACCACTGTGCGTGTACGTATTGACTATGCTCAAAAGTGTTCCTTGCCTCTCAAAGCATGTCCGTCACATCACACATACCTGTAACCTGCATAAACTACTATGACGTAGTCTGTATATTATATTTCCTTATCATGTCGTAATATCAAGTCCCCATTGTTATTATTATTTGGATCAAAAATCTGTTTTATAAAACTTGTTTTTAAACACAATAAGTATTCTCTCTTCTATCTTATTCACTACCCATGTTTTAGATCCATATACTAGCACCATTTGATAAACAGTATAATACAGTTAAAGTTTGGGTTTTATTGTACAATAGAATAGATTATTATATTGTTTATTACTGGTTCTTCACTATTGGTCTTTGTAATTGTCAGTCCCAGTGACTTCATATGATCAAGTTATAAAAATGTGTGTCCTCCAATGCTTAAATAGTAAATTTGACTATTTGTTTTCTTAAAAAATCGCCTTTACTTGGTCTTGTCACTATTATTTTTAAAGCTCATTTTCTCTATTTCCTTAGTTACGACTTATGTTAGCTCTTCAAGATCATCCTAGCTTATACTCAGCTGGAAATAGCTGCCTAATATAGCATATTTCCAGTAAATAATGCAATTATAGAAGAGCATGTTTAGCATACATTCAAGAATATGCAGGGTTAGGGAAAAGTCTGGAATATATTTATTAATTTCAAAATAATTGAAAGAAACTTAATGAAACTTAAAAAACTGCAGTTATGTACATGTTCCGATACCAAACATTTAGACATATTTTACTTGTTTTTCGCATGGCCAAGTGATGGGCCATGAAGGATGTCTTAAACATTTTAAATGTAAGCCTACCTCGAATTATACCTCATTTTAAAGGTATCTGTTTGTAAAAGACAAAACTTCAAACCTGAGGTCAAAAGGATGACCCAGTCATAAAATACAGCCACCCAAAGAATTTAATGTCAGGGTTGAGCAACAGTGAAATGTATTTATTAATTTTAAAACTATTAAAAAAAAATTAATGAAACTTTTTAGTTATGCACATGTTCTTGTACCAAAGACATGGACATATATTACTTGTTTTTTCATATCCAGGCGATGGCCCATGAAGGAAGTTATAGAAATGTTAAATGTAAGCTACCTTGAGTTACTGTATACCTCATTTTAAAGGTCTTTGTTTGTAAAACACAAGAATGCAAACCTGACGTCAAAATGATGAACCAGTCAGAAAATATATGTCAAAGAAATAAATGTCATATAACTAACACTACTTAACACTACTTAACACAAAGGTAAGATAGATATTATCTATTCCTGCGTAGAGCTATAATTTATCTAACTGAATATGAGAAATTAAATTTAACAAAAAATAAGTAACAAATTATTATAATAATAATATTCTTAAGCTATTGCTTAAGAACTATTCTTAAACTATTGTTAGGTAAAGCTACTATCAAAAGTGATTTTAATAAATATTTCTCATGTTTATCTCAGTTAAATAGCATAGCTATTTTTAAAATGCAGTCGTTTGTTACGATTGTTAACAATCAACAACATAATCAGCAACAGGGCCCTGAAACTGTTAAATAAAAAAGTCGTATAACTGAGAAGAATTAGTAATAAGACATTAAAGTCTCTGAATCAATGTATTTTGTGAACTGGTCTTCCTTTTGACCTCAGGTTTGCACTTTTGTATCGTACAAACAAAGACCTTTAAAATGAGGTAAGTAGTGGAAAGTGCGGGAGCTGGCTCAATTCCAGGAAATGAGATAAGATAAGATTGTGAGATAAGATAAGGGTGTGACGTCATTTGTGATGACGTCATACATGACGTCATTTGATGACGTCAGCATGACGTCACGTGATGACGTCAGCATGACGTCACAACCTTACCTTATAGTCTAAGCTTCTTATCTTACCCCACTTCCGGTGATGACGTCAGCTCCCGCACTTTAGTATTACGTCACAGATTTCAAGGTCACGATGGATGTTTTTTAAAAAAACTTCTTGCACAGAACAATTTTTCTATTTCCAGAAAATGTTCTGTGCAAGAAGTTTTTTTCTTTTTTTTCTTGTTCCAACTTTATTTACAACTTTATTTACAAATACACATTTTACAAAAGTAAATCTTAAAAGTAAAATCCTAAAACTAAACCGCAGTGTTGGCTGCTCTCCTACACTTCACCTCTGGATCTTCTGTGAGGTCTATAATCTCCGGCAATATGTAGCGATCTTTCCCCTTCAGTCTGTCAAGCAATCTCCTGTAGGTGTGCTCTTCACAGGGTTCCCAATGTAAGCTTTCAAAAAGCCTAATAAATTTCTCATCATAAAGTGCAATTTCATGACATCTGCAACATTCATCCAACTCAAGTTCCTCCACTTTGTCAGCTATTTGTCCCATTTCCGATAGTTTCTCTTCGTCAATAGATATCGACTTTGGTTTTAAGCATCTTAGTTCAAACATAACTACTTTCAAATTGGTGTTCATCTTTTCTTAGCTATGTTAACCTCTTTACTCGAGATGTCGAAGCAGAGTGACTAGTTGTAGATGTATAACCCACATATATAGCCTACTTTGTGTTGGGGGTTTATGTAAAGTGATGGGGAGGAATGAATTCTTTATACTACTTAAAACTAAAGTTTAGTGTTAGTTATCTTCTCCATGAGTCTGTTGTATGTTTCTTCTACACACTCGCTAGGTTCTATTATTTTAAATAATTGAGTAAACTCGTGTATATATTGTTTTATAACATTGCAAGTGCAACAATCGCAGCTCGATGTGCACTGTTCAAGAGCCGGACGTGAAGTGATGTAGCACTAGCATGTCTGCTAGGTACTCGGTCTCTCCCCCCACCACTACCATTACCCCCACTATTGGTCCCTCCCCCACCACTACCACTAACCCCCACTACATCACTCCCTTCTAACCTATATTATTAAACAAACACAAGTGCCAAGGTCAAAACCTTACAGAATCGATATATCGAGTAAGTTTATTTTCCGCACCTACATTATTAAATGTAAACAAACACAAGTGGCAAGGTCAAACATTTGAAATTTTAAAAAAAGCAGCACAGCAGTATATGTTTGAATATACGGCTGTGTTGCTTTTTTCTTTCTTTATTTTCAACTTTGTACAATATAGAGTGGTTACATAGTACAGTATAAATAAACTATTTGTTACAATTGACTAGAAAACTACATACAAATAATAATAATAAATTCTAACACTAACACTCGTTTGTGACGTGCAGAGTGAGTTCTGTAAAACTGTTTCCACATGATCCGTTGAACAATTCGTTTTGGAAGAAATACTTGAAACTTAATCGCTTCTCCGTGGGTTGTTTCCAGCTTTTTAACACCGTGGATGATGTAGTGTTTGTGTTCTTTTAGCTCTGAACATTTTCTTGTTAGCAGAAGGTTGGACTTTGAGTTTGCGTTGAATCGCTCAACTAGTTTTTCAAGATACAGATGTAATGAAAGATTCGTATATAGAATGAATTCTGCCAACTTTAAAGCTCAAGAATATTTGACAAACATAAAATAGAAATCTAATATAAAGCTCAATTCGATTATGAATAAACCTGCACAGTTCCAAACAGTTAAAATCTCACCAAAGATCTAATAATAGCTTCAGCATCTGTCTTGACGGTACTGCTAACTTCCATTACTTGTACTGGTAGATTTTGCGGCAATTGACCTTGACTAACATCATTTTCCTGTGTTGTGCTACGTGTTGTAGAGGAAACAGTTGTATGTTGAATATTGTCGTAAGTGTTAGCCTCCATAGAGAAGGGTTGAGACGATTCTGACAAGTTCATAAATGCGCAACGCTTTATCTATAGGATGTGTTCCTCCACAAACACGTTGCCGTACGACCCGATGCGTAGAAGTAGCGTGAAATAGATAGATCATTAAAAGACGAATTTCAGTTTATGTTTGATCTCCGCTATTTCAACCATACTGTTAAGTTCTTCTTTAGTCTCTAAACTCTAGTCGGGTTTTGCAAACATAATAATCATCAAGTTAGTATTCATCTTTATCAGTGATAAATGTTACCTGTGGACGTGTCTAGGTGGAAGTGAGGTGATGGAACGTTTTCTTAGGTAAATGATGGAGGGAAAGTGGTGGGGGGAAGTGGTGGAAGTTTCTATAGTTTCCTTCAGCCCTCAGTCTTAAACTATCCTCAGAGACTAGAAGTTAAAAGCCACTCAGAGATGTAATGAAAGATTCCTATATAGAATGAATTCTACAGACTTTAAAGCTCATGAAGACTTGACAAACATAAAACAGAAATCTAATTTATAAAGCTCAATTCGATTATGAATAAACCTGCACAGTTACAAACAGTTATAACCCCACCAAAGATCTAATAATAGCTTCAGCATCTGTCTTGACGGTACTGCTAACTTCCATTACTTGTACTGGACTAGAAACTGTAATAACATGTCGCCTGTTAATAGAATTTAAAAATTGATCAGAAATTATTAACTAAGGACGCCACTTTATAAATGGGCTGCAATTAATTTTAAGTAATACAATTAAAGCTGGTTACATTTAGAGAAAGCACTTTCTCACTCAGTGAGGGTGAGCTGAAGGAATTGAAGGAAGTTTCTGTTGTGACCTTCATTTATTTCTTCAAAAATATTTAAAGTAATACTGTATAAAAGTTCTAATTTATTATAACATTTAGAATGTAAATAGAAAAAGCAATTGTATTCCTGTATTAAGATTTTGGTTCTCTTTCCCGTTTATTTTATACGTATTGGGTACTACTGAAAGTCATAAAACATTAATTCATCCAAAGGTAGAGATAATTTCGTTTTAACGTGTTATAAACATTGTAAATGTGACATACGTCATGTGGTTTACTGACACTCTTGAAGAGAAAAGGCATAAATAGTTCGGAACAGCTCTAATGCTATCACTAAACTGGTGTTAGTGATTCATTAATAAACGATAAGAACTGTCTCAGATAAGCCCAAACGTTGGGATTGAAGCCATTTAATAGACGCCGTGGCTGTGTGGACTTAATCAAGTCTGTTTGGGTGGCGAACCACTCTATTAATACTTAATTCACCTTATAATTATACAATCAAGTGATTGTTTCTCTAAATAAATTGACATGTGTGCGATCGTGTGTGTTTGGGTGTAGTTCACATCATATAATAGACCTAGCCTACATCAAACGAATACTGTCATTAAATATATAAAAGAAAGAAGATATGTATTCAAGAGGTAATCAAATATCACATATTGTAAAGGAAGTAGGTTGGAAGCCTCCACAGAGAAAAAGAAACAGAGGTCGCTGTCTTAAGGCCGCAGCGAACGCATTATTTGCAGTTTTAAGGGTATTCGATCGAATATTTTATTTGAAATTTTTTGAATAAAATAGTTTGTCTTGTTACAAGTAATAAGTGTGTTGAGGGAAAAATTCAAAACAGTTTTAAGTGCAGTTTAAAGCTAACAGTTCTTGTTTTTACACTTCCAACTTAATTTCTTCTGCAGCTTGTATTTTATCCTTAATTTATCTAAAGTGATTTAATTATTAGCGTTCTTTGGTCTTATTAGCTGTTATTTCCTTTCTTTTCGTGTGTCCATAAAAGGCATCAGCAGAACAATTTATGTAATAGTATGTTAATTAGTATTAAACTGAAAATTCCAACAGTTTATATAAAAATTGAAACCAAAGTAATTTTAAACAAAATGTTAATAATTAATCAGCATCAGTAAGTGAGGCAGTGGGATTGAACTCCGCTTATCATCAGTCTAGTGTGGGTGGAGGCAACCATGTCAGCCACGGGAGCGATAAGCGCGTGGGAGTGTAGGTAACTGATAACTTGCAGCTCTCTGTAGCTACAACAACGTGGCCCTGTGCTGGTCTGCAGGTCTAACCTCGTTAGTTAGCTTAGTAACCACAGTACATAAAATACTTACAGTTCACACACTATATGATCACTTGACTATGTAACACGATCACTTAAGTCAATAGGTAGAAGGATCACTAATACTTATTAAAATGTAAATCAATCGCGGAGCGTAATACATACGATGTCAACAAGCAGGTCCAGGCCTGTCAACTTCAAGTAGCTCGTAGATGTAAATAATTATTATGAAAAGATAAAAAAGGTATAAAACTTATTCCAAATAATGGTCATGAGAACAACAACATTAAAAAATAAACAGTTATTGTAATGGCAAACGAATTACATACTTATTGGGTTTATTAAAGACATAAAAGTTTAGTTCAAATATTGACTGTATTTGATTCCATATAGAATCGAACATAATTTGAAGTAGATGTTAAATGGTTTAGTTGATGACATGACACGGTTTAGTTTAAGTGTCTCGTCACAGTGGTTAGTTGTGAGAATGGTTGTTGCGAGTTCCCAACAGTCATATGACCGTCGCGTGTACAGGAAGTGCCGGGGCACAAGGTCGCGCGTTATCTTTCTTCTGTTTACAGAGAATATTATTTAAACTGTGTTCGTAAAGTACTTAGAGAGCATTGGATAAACCTCAAGTTGGTCTAAAAAAGTCAACAGTCGCAATGGAAGCTGCAGTCGTAAACATATGGGTTGCTCTTTCAGAGTTCGCTTTGTCAGAAGAGTTTCCGGCTATTCTTTCCTACGAATATCGTGGGTTTAAATTAAACATACAAATTGAATTGACCCCATTGAATACAGAAGCTACTTATCGTATCTATATTTAATTGGATTTCCACATCGTTTAAGTGGGATTTCCACTTGTGGGTCAAAGGTCAAGGTCAATCCAAACTTAAAAAAAAAAAAAAAAAAAGAAAAAAAACACTAGTGTTTAGCATTCAAAGCATAAGCAAACATGCAACTACAGAAAAGCCAGAACATGCAACTACAGAAAAGACAGAACAGGAAGAAGAGAAACATTTTTCCTGAAAGAGAAAACATATATGATTAGTACACATTATTTTTCCTGAAAGAGAAAACATATATGATTAGTACACATCATTTTTCCTGAAAGAGAAAACATATATGATTAGCACACATAATATGTGGGATAGGGTAAATATATATATATATATTTTAATAAGCAGTAATAAACCAAATAACGAACTAAACACCCTGTCTCGCCAGAGACAGAGCTTGGGGTCTTCACACTCAGTCTCGCCTGAGACTTGAGTTTGCAACAGCTAGGTGACTGCTGGAGGTCTTCACACTCAGTCTCGCCTGAGACGTGAGTTTGTAACAGCTGGAGTCTGCACCGAAGTTGATCCCCCATTCACTTTTCTCGAAACAAGTCAAGGTAGAGAGGAAAATAGAAAAACATTGAGCCGGTTTGCAGTGCCGTACTCGAATGTTTAAAGGGAAAGACATATAGAGCCGGTTTGCAGTGCCGTACTCAAATGTCTAAGGAAGTAAAACATTGAACCGGTTTGCAGTGCCGTATTCAGATGTTTTGAGGGTAAAAGGTATGGAGCCGGGTTGCAGTGCCGTACTCCAATACCCAAGGAAGAGAGGACTTGTTTCTTGTGTGAAGTCAGCTCTCGAAGTGGATACCCCAACTGAAGCGCAGCCAGGAAGAAGAGAAACATGCAACAACAGAAAGACACAACAGGAAGAAAACATTTTTCCTGAAAGAGAAAACATATATGATTAGTACACATTATTTTTCCTGAAAGAGAAAACATATATGATTAGCACACATAATATGTGGGATAGGGTAAATATATATATTTTAATAAGCAGTAATAAACCAAATAACGAACTAAACACCCTGTCTCGCCAGAGACAGAGCTTAGGGTCTTCACACTCAGTCTCGCCTGAGACTTGAGTTTGCAACAGCTAGGTGTCTGCTGGAGGTCTTCACACTCAGTCTCGCCTGAGACGTGAGTTTGTAACAGCTGGAGTCTGCACCGAAGTTGATCCCCCATTCACTTTTCTCGAAACAAGTCAAGGTAGAGAGGAAAATAGAAAAACATTGAGCCGGTTTGCAGTGCCGTACTCGAATGTTTAAAGGGAAAGACGTATAGAGCCGGTTTGCAGTGCCGTACTCAAACGTCTAAGGAAGTAAAACATTGAACCGGTTTGCAGTGCCGTATTCAGATGTTTTGAGGGTAAAGGGTATGGAGCCGGTTTGCAGTGCCGTACTCCAATACCCAAGGAAGAGAGGACTTGTTTCTTGTGTGAAGTCAGCTCTCGAAGTGGATACCCCAACTGAAGCGCAGCTCGCTTTTATAGGATAGAAAGTGGTGGGGATGTATTTCAAGGTCAACCTTCAGTTATATATATATATAGGCTGAAAAAAGACCATTTGTAGCAAACCTCAAAGTGAACTACTAAGTAGTACACTTTGGGGCTTGCTTCCACTCTGCGCGCCCATCCGAGTTGCGGATGAGGTAGTGACGGCTACTTGCTCGTTCTGGATGTTCCATGCCAAGAGGTAGGAGCAATGTGTAATGAACGCCATCACACATCAATCTTACCCTATGGTGTCCAACCATCCGAACGAAATAAATAAAGTCTCAAAAAGTGAGGTTATGTTTCAGACGTATGACTGATTCTGTACGAAAGCATATAAGTTAATGGATATTTTAGAAATTATATCATGAGGAAAATTTTACAAGACCAAAAAGTGGCTCAGTGTTAGGCACATCGGTGTTCTAACACGGCACTGGGTATGGTAGAAGCAAGCTAAGGGAACCTAGTGACGACTCCTAACGGCAGTTGCCTTATAAGGAAAAGCCAGTGCGTCACACGCTGGCCCCACCCGGGTATCCGCTGCCAAGTCGAAGTTGGCCGAGAGTGCGTCCCACCACTCTCACGGAATCCCCCGCGAGTCCTTGAGCCAACTATTACAAGTTGGCTAAAGGACTGATCGGTGTTTAAAACTAGTCGAATCACAAGGACTCAAGACCTGTAGTCGAATCACAAGGACTCAAGACCTGTAGTCGAATCACAAGGACTCAAGACCGGTCTCTAACACCGACCGTATAATCGACTGAATAGATTTGCCTCAGCGAGTGTAGTTTAATTCATAGTATTAAATCGAGCCGCGAACCAAAATTGGAAAATTAATAACAACCTTTTAATTCATTATTAACTGTCCGATTTCGCTCAAATTTGGTACACGTGTACAGATACATATGCACTATCGACCAATGATGAAATATTTAATGAATGTCGTCTCTGGACTTATCTTTATCCCCACCACCCAAAATTGGAAAATCAATAACACCCTGTTTATTCATTATTAACTGTCCGATTTCGCTCAAATTTGGTACACGTGTACAGATACATATGCACTATCGACCAATGATGAAATATTTAATGAATATCGTCTCTGGACTTATCTTTATCCCCACCACCCAAAATTGGAAAATCAATAACACCCTGTTTATTCATTATTAACTGTCCGATTTCGCTCAAATTTGGTACACGTGTACAGATACATATGCACTATCGACCAATGATGAAATATTTAATGAATATCGTCTCTGGACTTATCTTTATCCCCACCACTTTGGATCTAGTTTCGCTATTTACGGTCTGATTTTGTTGTAAATTTGTAAAAAGTGGTTTTTTGCTTATATCTCGCAAACAGTGCGTCCTAGAGCAAAAATAAAATTTTTCGGGGCCCTCCGAGTACATTTTATACTGAGACAAATTTTTACATAGAGTAAACATAAATAAATATTTATAATAAATACATAATAATAATAAATATAATATATAAATATTTGAGAACATAAAAACAAGTAATAATGAAACGAACATAAAAAACATTCCAAAAACTCAACTATATTAAACTAAGATACTATTAAAGTATTCTAAATCCTGCTGAGAAGAAAGCCAACTGATTGTTTGTTTACAAAAATTTTTAAGTTGTTTAATATTCTTGATTTGAGTTGGTAATTGATTAAAATATTTAGGGTCCAAATATTGAAACGAATGTCGAAAAATGAATTTTTTTTACCTTAGGTAATTTAAAACAGTTGTTTACCAAACTTCTTGTATTATGAAAATGATTTGGAATTAAGTTATTTCTATTACCACTTCTAATAAAAAACAATCTCATAAATTTATAAATGAAAATGTGCTGAATGGGTAAAACATTTAACTCCTGGAATAATGGAAAAGAACTTAATCGTTTACATTTTTTAATAATTATACACAAAAGTAATTTTGTGTCGTTCTTAGTTTATCAATTAATGTTTTGTATGTTCCTTCCCAACATGGCAAAGCATATTGGATTTTTGAGTTAATAAGTGCAAAATATAATGTTCTTAATAGTGTTGTGTCGCAAAAATTTCTTAAAAAATAAAATATTCTTATTTGTGATCTCAATTTTGCATGTAAATCTAATATATGTGGTTCAAAAGTAAGTTTTTCATCAAATAAAATTCCTAAATATTTAAATGTTTTTACTTTTTTCCAAGGGCTGGCAGGTGCATAACTGGATATTACAGGTTATGGAAAATGTATGTATGAGGTGTCATTTTAAACTTTATTATATTGCGCATTGGATTTGCTTTCATTATTTTGAATACATACGCCTAGTTTCGAAGAATAAATGAAAACAAAAGTTCAAACCAATTATTTTTATATTTTTCTATAAAAATAATTAAGAATTTTCAAAGCAATTCCAACAGGCTATTTAATTGTGGGTCAAATGCAATTTGTTTGGAAAAATCCATTTAAAAATAATTTTTTAATTTGGATAAGCGTGATCGTATGTCCGGTTCGAACATAACATTGCTCTTATGGGATTAAAATCAACATAGCCGACAGCCTCTGCAGACTCTTAATGATTATTGTGATTTAGAAGCATTGGGAGATATGTAAAATGTTGAAAGTAATTTGTTCAATGTAAAAATAAAATAACCAGGGGAAAATACTTAAATTCAATAATGTAATTAGTCGTGCCTTTCACATAAATGTATAAAGTTCCATCTCCTGTGTAGAGTGGACAGCTGGCTTGACGGACACTGTTTTACATATCTACTGGCTGTTCTAACACATTAGAGTCAGTAATCTGATGCAATGATCGGTTCTCAGCCTTGCATGCAGAACTCTTGTGTGAGTTACGATCGCCATCTACAGTACATAATTAAAAAAACATATTTCCAGTGACATAGCCTATATTGTTTTATATAGCATACCTATGTATATATTTGTAATATACTCATGTCCCACTTTATATTCTCTTACACCCCCCCCCCTCCTCCCCCGGCTAGAATCCACTCATCTAAGGTATTGATGTGAACAAGGATGCCGACTTCTTCGTGTTTGCTATACAACTGTTTCTGATACGTAGTTTCATCGAATTTTGATCAAATGATTCTTATATCTTTCATCATACCCAACACCTCTCCGTAATTGTCACTCGTATTTATCCTGTTACACCACAGAAACATTTTTATAACTTATTAAGTGATTGTTAAACATTGAAAAAGTCAAGATACAAGTTGTATGCAAATACTTAAATTGGTTTTTTGTAAACAGTTGTAGAATTAGACAGAAAAGTGTATAATTATATATTTTCTGTAGAAGTAGACATTTCATATAGTTTCGCTTAGTTTTTGCGTAAATGAATCTATTCGATATAACTGTTTGTAAAGGCGGGAAACTCAGTGACCGATGACCCATATACTGGCACTTGCTGGATTGTTATCCGATGAGATAGTGCGTCCCGTCCTCACAGCTACCAGGAATAGACGGCAATAGAGCGATAGTAAAGCAATCCAGATGCAAGAGGGTTCCCAAACTTGGTAGGGGTACACGTGGATAACAAGCCCCACTTACTAATGTCCGTCATTGAGGTAGTTTATGTGTTCACTGGACCACAGAGAAGAAAGGAATAGAGGTCTTCTCCAATATGTATGTGTCGGGTTAGTGTGTCAAGTTGTCTGTCTCCATTCAGATGGCAGGGCCAGTACCTCATTCCTCCCTAATCCTGAAGTATAAACATATTCATTAGTACTACAGTTTAATAAAGATGTACATTAGTTGTAATCTATTTATAACTGCCAATGAGGTGTTAAAAAAGCTGCGGTCAGAGAAACTATATGAAATGTCTACTTCTACAGAAAATATATAATTATACACTTTTCTGTCTAATTCTACAACTGTTTACAAAAAACCAATTTAAGTATTTGCATACAACTTGTATCTTGACTTTTTCAATGTTTAACAATCACTTAATAAGTTATAAAAATGTTTCTGTGGTGTAACAGGATAAATACGAGTGACAATTACGGAGAGGTGTTGGGTATGATGAAAGATATAAGAATCATTTGATCAAAATTCGATGAAACTACGTATCAGAAACAGTTGTATAGCAAACACGAAGAAGTCGGCATCCTTGTTCACATCAATACCTTAGATGAGTGGATTCTAGCCGGGGGAGGAGGGGGGGGGTGTAAGAGAATATAAAGTGGGACATGAGTATATTACAAATATATACATAGGTATGCTATATAAAACAATATAGGCTATGTCACTGGAAATATGTTTTTTTAATTATGTACTGTAGATGGCGATCGTAACTCACACAAGAGTTCTGCATGCAAGGCTGAGAACCGATCATTGCATCAGATTACTGACTCTAATGTGTTAGAACAGCCAGTAGATATGTAAAACAGTGTCCGTCAAGCCAGCTGTCCACTCTACACAGGAGATGGAACTTTATACATTTATGTGAAAGACACGACTAATTACATTATTGAATTTAAGTATTTTCCCCTGGTTATTTTATTTTTACATTGAACAAATTACTTTCAACATTTTACATATCTCCCAATGCTTCTAAATCACAATAATCATTAAGAGTCTGCAGAGGCTGTCGGCTATGTTGATTTTAATCCCATAAGAGCAATGTTATGTTCGAACCGGACATACGATCACGCTTATCCAAATTAAAAAATTATTTTTAAATGGATTTTTCCAAACAAATTGCATTTGACCCACAATTAAATAGCCTGTTGGAATTGCTTTGAAAATTCTTAATTATTTTTATAGAAAAATATAAAAATAATTGGTTTGAACTTTTGTTTTCATTTATTCTTCGAAACTAGGCGTATGTATTCAAAATAATGAAAGCAAATCCAATGCGCAATATAATAAAGTTTAAAATGACACCTCATACATACATTTTCCATAACCTGTAATATCCAGTTATGCACCTGCCAGCCCTTGGAAAAAAGTAAAAACATTTAAATATTTAGGAATTTTATTTGATGAAAAACTTACTTTTGAACCACATATATTAGATTTACATGCAAAATTGAGATCACAAATAAGAATATTTTATTTTTTAAGAAATTTTTGCGACACAACACTATTAAGAACATTATATTTTGCACTTATTAACTCAAAAATCCAATATGCTTTGCCATGTTGGGAAGGAACATACAAAACATTAATTGATAAACTAAGAACGACACAAAATTACTTTTGTGTATAATTATTAAAAAATGTAAACGATTAAGTTCTTTTCCATTATTCCAGGAGTTAAAAATTTTACCCATTCAGCACATTTTCATTTATAAATTTATGAGATTGTTTTTTATTAGAAGTGGTAATAGAAATAACTTAATTCCAAATCATTTTCATAATACAAGAAGTTTGGTAAACAACTGTTTTAAATTACCTAAGGTAAAAAAAAATTCATTTTTCGACATTCGTTTCAATATTTGGACCCTAAATATTTTAATCAATTACCAACTCAAATCAAGAATATTAAACAACTTAAAAATTTTTGTAAACAAACAATCAGTTGGCTTTCTTCTCAGCAGGATTTAGAATACTTTAATAGTATCTTAGTTTAATATAGTTGAGTTTTTGGAATGTTTTTTATGTTCGTTTCATTATTACTTGTTTTTATGTTCTCAAATATTTATATATTATATTTATTATTATTATGTATTTATTATAAATATTTATTTATGTTTACTCTATGTAAAAATTTGTCTCAGTATAAAATGTACTCGGAGGGCCCCGAAAAATTTTATTTTTGCTCTAGGACGCACTGTTTGCGAGATATAAGCAAAAAACCACTTTTTACAAATTTACAACAAAATCAGACCGTAAATAGCGAAACTAGATCCAAAGTGGTGGGGATAAAGATAAGTCCAGAGACGATATTCATTAAATATTTCATCATTGGTCGATAGTGCATATGTATCTGTACACGTGTACCAAATTTGAGCGAAATCGGACAGTTAATAATGAATAAACAGGGTGTTATTGATTTTCCAATTTTGGGTGGTGGGGATAAAGATAAGTCCAGAGACGATATTCATTAAATATTTCATCATTGGTCGATAGTGCATATGTATCTGTACACGTGTACCAAATTTGAGCGAAATCGGACAGTTAATAATGAATAAACAGGGTGTTATTGATTTTCCAATTTTGGGTGGTGGGGATAAAGATAAGTCCAGAGACGATATTCATTAAATATTTCATCATTGGTCGATAGTGCATATGTATCTGTACACGTGTACCAAATTTGAGCGAAATCGGACAGTTAATAATGAATTAAAAGGTTGTTATTAATTTTCCAATTTTGGTTCGCGGCTCGATTTAATACTATGAATTAAACTACACTCGCTGAGGCAAATCTATTCAGTCGATTATACGGTCGGTGTTAGAGACCGGTCTTGAGTCCTTGTGATTCGACTACAGGTCTTGAGTCCTTGTGATTCGACTACAGGTCTTGAGTCCTTGTGATTCGACTAGTTTTAAACACCGATCAGTCCTTTAGCCAACTTGTAATAGTTGGCTCAAGGACTCGCGGGGGATTCCGTGAGAGTGGTGGGACGCACTCTCGGCCAACTTCGACTTGGCAGCGGATACCCGGGTGGGGCCAGCGTGTGACGCACTGGCTTTTCCTTATAAGGCAACTGCCGTTAGGAGTCGTCACTAGGTTCCCTTAGCTTGCTTCTACCATACCCAGTGCCGTGTTAGAACACCGATGTGCCTAACACTGAGCCACTTTTTGGTCTTGTAAAATTTTCCTCATGATATAATTTCTAAAATATCCATTAACTTATATGCTTTCGTACAGAATCAGTCATACGTCTGAAACATAACCTCACTTTTTGAGACTTTATTTATTTCGTTCGGATGGTTGGCCACCATAGGGTAAGATTGATGTGTGATGGCGTTCATTACACATTGCTCGTACCTCTTGGCATGGAACATCCAGAACGAGCAAGTAGCCGTCACTACCTCATCCGCAACTCGGATGGGCGCGCAGAGTGGAAGCAAGCCCCAAAGTGTACTACTTAGTAGTTCACTTTGAGGTTTGCTACAAATGGTCTTTTTCAGCCTATATATATATATATATAACTGAAGGTTGACCTTGAAATACATCCCCACCACTTTCTATCCTATAAAAGCGAGCTGCGCTTCAGTTGGGGTATCCACTTCGAGAGCTGACTTCACACAAGAAACAAGTCCTCTCTTCCTTGGGTATTGGAGTACGGCACTGCAAACCGGCTCCATACCCTTTACCCTCAAAACATCTGAATACGGCACTGCAAACCGGTTCAATGTTTTACTTCCTTAGACATTTGAGTACGGCACTGCAAACCGGCTCTATATGTCTTTCCCTTTAAACATTCGAGTACGGCACTGCAAACCGGCTCAATGTTTTTCTATTTTCCTCTCTACCTTGACTTGTTTCGAGAAAAGTGAATGGGGGATCAACTTCGGTGCAGACTCCAGCTGTTACAAACTCACGTCTCAGGCGAGACTGAGTGTGAAGACCTCCAGCAGACACCTAGCTGTTGCAAACTCAAGTCTCAGGCGAGACTGAGTGTGAAGACCCTAAGCTCTGTCTCTGGCGAGACAGGGTGTTTAGTTCGTTATTTGGTTTATTACTGCTTATTAAAATATATATATTTACCCTATCCCACATATTATGTGTGCTAATCATATATGTTTTCTCTTTCAGGAAAAATGATGTGTACTAATCATATATGTTTTCTCTTTCAGGAAAAATGTTTTCTTTCTGTTGTGTCTTTCTGTTGTTGCATGTTTCTCTTCTTCCTGGCTGCGCTTCAGTTGGGGTATCCACTTCGAGAGCTGACTTCACACAAGAAACAAGTCCTCTCTTCCTTGGTTATTGGAGTACGGCACTGCAAACCGGCTCCATACCTTTTACCCTCAAAACATCTGAATACGGCACTGCAAACCGGTTCAATGTTTTACTTCCTTAGACATTTGAGTACGGCACTGCAAACCGGCTCTATATGTCTTTCCCTTTAAACATTCGAGTACGGCACTGCAAACCGGCTCAATGTTTTTCTATTTTCCTCTCTACCTTGACTTGTTTCGAGAAAAGTGAATGGGGGATCAACTTTGGTGCAGACTCCAGCTGTTACAAACTCACGTCTCAGGCGAGACTGAGTGTGAAGACCTCCAGCAGACACCTAGCTGTTACAAACTCAAGTATCTGGTGAGACTGGGTGTGAAGACCTCAAGCTCTGTCTCTAGCGAGACAGGGTGTTTATTTCGTGTATTTGGTTTAGTACTGCCTTATTAAAATATATATATTTACCCTATCCCACATATTATGTGTGCTAATCATATATGTTTTCTCTTTCAGGAAAAATGATGTGTACTAATCATATATGTTTTCTCTTTCAGGAAAAATGTTTCTTCTTCCTGTTGCATGTCTTTCTGTATTTGCATGTTCTGGCTTTTCTGTAGTTGCATGTTTGCTTATGCTTTGAATGCTAAACACTAGTGTTTTTTTTTTTTTTTTTTTTTTTTTCTAAGTTTGGATTGACCTTGACCTTTGACCCACAAGTGCGGTCAGTTATTACCCCCACTTAAACGATGTGGAAATCCAATTAAATATAGATACGATAAGTAGCTTCTGTATTCAATGGGGTCAATTCAATTTGTATGTTTAATTTAAACCCACGATATTCGTAGGAAAGAATAGCCGGAAACTCTTCTGACAAAGCGAACTCTGAAAGAGCAACCCATATGTTTACGACTGCAGCTTCCATTGCGACTGTTGACTTTTTTAGACCAACTTGAGGTTTATCCAATGCTCTCTAAGTACTTTACGAACACAGTTTAAATAATATTCTCTGTAAACAGAAGAAAGATAACGCGCGACCTTGTGCCCCGGCACTTCCTGTAAACGCGACGGTCATATGACTGTTGGGAACTCGCAACAACCATTCTCACAACTAACCACTGTGACGAGACACTTAAACTAAACCGTGTCATGTCATCAACTAAACCATTTAACATCTACTTCAAATTATGTTCGATTCTATATGGAATCAAATACAGTCAATATTTGAACTAAACTTTTATGTCTTTAATAAACCCAATAAGTATGTAATTCGTTTGTCATTACAATAACTGTTTATTTTTTAATGTTGTTGTTCTCATGACCATTATTTGGAATACAGTTTTATACCTTTTTTATCTTTTCATAATAATTATTTACATCTACGAGCTACTTGAAGTTGACAGGCCTGGACCTGCTTGTTGACATCGTATGTATTACGCTCCGCGATTGATTTACATTTTAATAAGTATTAGTGATCCTTCTACCTATTGACTTAAGTGATCGTGTTACATAGTCAAGTGATCATATAGTGTGTGAACTGTAAGTATTTTATGTACTGTGGTTACTAAGCTAACTAACGAGGTTAGACCTGCAGACCAGCACAGGGCCACGTTGTTGTAGCTACAGAGAGCTGCAAGTTATCAGTTACCTACACTCCCACGCGCTTATCGCTCCCGTGGCTGACATGGTTGCCTCCACCCACACTAGACTGATGATAAGCGGAGTTCAATCCCACTGCCTCACTTACTGATGCTGATTAATTATTAACATTTTGTTTAAAATTACTTTGGTTTCAATTTTTATATAAACTGTTGGAATTTTCAGTTTAATACTAATTAACATACTATTACATAAATTGTTCTGCTGATGCCTTTTATGGACACACGAAAAGAAAGGAAATAACAGCTAATAAGACCAAAGAACGCTAATAATTAAATCACTTTAGATAAATTAAGGATAAAATACAAGCTGCAGAAGAAATTAAGTTGGAAGTGTAAAAACAAGAACTGTTAGCTTTAAACTGCACTTAAAACTGTTTTGAATTTTTCCCTCAACACACTTATTACTTGTAACAAGACAAACTATTTTATTCAAAAAATTTCAAATAAAATATTCGATCGAATACCCTTAAAACTGCAAATAATGCGTTCGCTGCGGCCTTAAGACAGCGACCTCTGTTTCTTTTTCTCTGTGGAGGCTTCCAACCTACTTCCTTTACAATATGTGATATTTGATTACCTCTTGAATACATATCTTCTTTCTTTTATATATTTAATGACAGTATTCGTTTGATGTAGGCTAGGTCTATTATATGATGTGAACTACACCCAAACACACACGATCGCACACATGTCAATTTATTTAGAGAAACAATCACTTGATTGTATAATTATAAGGTGAATTAAGTATTAATAGAGTGGTTCGCCACCCAAACAGACTTGATTAAGTCCACACAGCCACGGCGTCTATTAAATGGCTTCAATCCCAACGTTTGGGCTTATCTGAGACAGTTCTTATCGTTTATTAATGAATCACTAACACCAGTTTAGTGATAGCATTAGAGCTGTTCCGAACTATTTATGCCTTTTCTCTTCAAGAGTGTCAGTAAACCACATGACGTATGTCACATTTACAATGTTTATAACACGTTAAAACGAAATTATCTCTACCTTTGGATGAATTAATGTTTTATGACTTTCAGTAGTACCCAATACGTATAAAATAAACGGGAAAGAGAACCAAAATCTTAATACAGGAATACAATTGCTTTTTCTATTTACATTCTAAATGTTATAATAAATTAGAACTTTTATACAGTATTACTTTAAATATTTTTGAAGAAATAAATGAAGGTCACAACAGAAACTTCCTTCAATTCCTTCAGCTCACCCTCACTGAGTGAGAAAGTGCTTTCTCTAAATGTAACCAGCTTTAATTGTATTACTTAAAATTAATTGCAGCCCATTTATAAAGTGGCGTCCTTAGTTAATAATTTCTGATCAATTTTTAAATTCTATTAACAGGCGACATGTTATTACAGTTTCTAGTCCAGTACAAGTAATGGAAGTTAGCAGTACCGTCAAGACAGATGCTGAAGCTATTATTAGATCTTTGGTGGGGTTATAACTGTTTGTAACTGTGCAGGTTTATTCATAATCGAATTGAGCTTTATAAATTAGATTTCTGTTTTATGTTTGTCAAGTCTTCATGAGCTTTAAAGTCTGTAGAATTCATTCTATATAGGAATCTTTCATTACATCTCTGAGTGGCTTTTAACTTCTAGTCTCTGAGGATAGTTTAAGACTGAGGGCTGAAGGAAACTATAGAAACTTCCACCACTTCCCCCCACCACTTTCCCTCCATCATTTACCTAAGAAAACGTTCCATCACCTCACTTCCACCTAGACACGTCCACAGGTAACATTTATCACTGATAAAGATGAATACTAACTTGATGATTATTATGTTTGCAAAACCCGACTAGAGTTTAGAGACTAAAGAAGAACTTAACAGTATGGTTGAAATAGCGGAGATCAAACATAAACTGAAATTCGTCTTTTAATGATCTATCTATTTCACGCTACTTCTACGCATCGGGTCGTACGGCAACGTGTTTGTGGAGGAACACATCCTATAGATAAAGCGTTGCGCATTTATGAACTTGTCAGAATCGTCTCAACCCTTCTCTATGGAGGCTAACACTTACGACAATATTCAACATACAACTGTTTCCTCTACAACACGTAGCACAACACAGGAAAATGATGTTAGTCAAGGTCAATTGCCGCAAAATCTACCAGTACAAGTAATGGAAGTTAGCAGTACCGTCAAGACAGATGCTGAAGCTATTATTAGATCTTTGGTGAGATTTTAACTGTTTGGAACTGTGCAGGTTTATTCATAATCGAATTGAGCTTTATATTAGATTTCTATTTTATGTTTGTCAAATATTCTTGAGCTTTAAAGTTGGCAGAATTCATTCTATATACGAATCTTTCATTACATCTGTATCTTGAAAAACTAGTTGAGCGATTCAACGCAAACTCAAAGTCCAACCTTCTGCTAACAAGAAAATGTTCAGAGCTAAAAGAACACAAACACTACATCATCCACGGTGTTAAAAAGCTGGAAACAACCCACGGAGAAGCGATTAAGTTTCAAGTATTTCTTCCAAAACGAATTGTTCAACGGATCATGTGGAAACAGTTTTACAGAACTCACTCTGCACGTCACAAACGAGTGTTAGTGTTAGAATTTATTATTATTATTTGTATGTAGTTTTCTAGTCAATTGTAACAAATAGTTTATTTATACTGTACTATGTAACCACTCTATATTGTACAAAGTTGAAAATAAAGAAAGAAAAAAGCAACACAGCCGTATATTCAAACATATACTGCTGTGCTGCTTTTTTTTAAAATTTCAAATGTTTGACCTTGCCACTTGTGTTTGTTTACATTTAATAATGTAGGTGCGGAAAATAAACTTACTCGATATATCGATTCTGTAAGGGTTTGACCTTGGCACTTGTGTTTGTTTAATAATATAGGTTAGAAGGGAGTGATGTAGTGGGGGTTAGTGGTAGTGGTGGGGGAGGGACCAATAGTGGGGGTAATGGTAGTGGTGGGGGGAGAGACCGAGTACCTAGCAGACATGCTAGTGCTACATCACTTCACGTCCGGCTCTTGAACAGTGCACATCGAGCTGCGATTGTTGCACTTGCAATGTTATAAAACAATATATACACGAGTTTACTCAATTATTTAAAATAATAGAACCTAGCGAGTGTGGAGAAGAAACATACAACAGACTCATGGAGAAGATAACTAACAGTAAACTTTAGTTTTAAGTAGTATAAAGAATTCATTCTTCCCCATCACTTTACATAAACCCCCAACACAAAGTAGGCTATATATGTGGGTTATACATCTACAACTAGTCACTCTGCTTCGACATCTCGAGTAAAGAGGTTAACATAGCTAAGAAAAGATGAACACCAATTTGAAAGTAGTTATGTTTGAACTAAGATGCTTAAAACCAAAGTCGATATCTATTGACGAAGAGAAACTATCGGAAATGGGACAAATAGCTGACAAAGTGGAGGAACTTGAGTTGGATGAATGTTGCAGATGTCATGAAATTGCACTTTATGACGAGAAATTTATTAGGCTTTTTGAAAGCTTACATTGGGAACCCTGTGAAGAGCACACCTACAGGAGATTGCTTGACAGACTGAAGGGGAAAGATCGCTACATATTGCCGGAGATTATAGACCTCACAGAAGATCCAGAGGTGAAGTGTAGGAGAGCAGCCAACACTGCGGTTTAGTTTTAAGATTTTACTTTTAAGATTTACTTTTGTAAAATGTGTATTTGTAAATAAAGTTGGAAATAAAGTTGGAAAAAGAAAAAAGAAAAAAAAACTTCTTGCACAGAACATTTTCTGGAAATAGAAAAATTGTTCTGTGCAAGAAGTTTTTTTAAAAAACATCCATCGTGACCTTGAAATCTGTGACGTAATACTAAAGTGCGGGAGCTGACGTCATCACCGGAAGTGGGGTAAGATAAGAAGCTTAGACTATAAGGTAAGGTTGTGACGTCATGCTGACGTCATCACGTGACGTCATGCTGACGTCATCAAATGACGTCATGTATGACGTCATCACAAATGACGTCACACCCTTATCTTATCTCACAATCTTATCTTATCTCATTTCCTGGAATTGAGCCAGCTCCCGCACTTTCCACTACTGAGGTATAACTCAAGGTAGGCTTACATTTAAAATTGGTAAGACTTCGTTCATGGGCCGTCACCTGGCTATGCGAAAATAAGTAAAATATGTCTAAATTTTTGTTATAGGAACATGTAACATAGCTGCGAGTTTTCATTATATTTGTTTCCATGGTTTAGAAATTAATAAATATATTCCAGACTTTTTCCCAACCCTGTATTGTTATTATATATCACAGTTGAAGAAGGGAACGGTGGAAAATATAAAGATTGAGGGAAATATTTGTCAAAGCCAAGTCTCTAATAGGCCATATACTGTCTTTTAAGTATTTGGTATATTATGTATAAAATAATTAACCCCCA